>CAIGRP010000561.1:0-11982 GCA_903798385.1 Fraxinus cuspidata
GGTAGAAAAAATTATTACTTTCATGGACAATTATCATACAAAATCTAGTCAAACGGACACCAAACTTTCAACATTTTCTAGGTGGAAAATTATACCAATCAAACACAATTAATTACAATTCCCAATAAAACAATTTCTAGGCAATTCAATTCCCTGGAATTCATTTTCTTTCCACCCATTTTCCACCTTTGCAATCAAACGGACCTTAATTCAATCTGTAATTTAATATTCAAGATTTGTTATATGCTGCCGAAAAATATTCCTAAAAAATGCTAGAGATGTATATTTGTATTCATGAATAGTAGAGATATCTTGTGATGGAGTCGTAGACTTGTAGTCGAACACTACTTGAATAGAAATAGTTTTTTTCGTCTTTCTTTGAAAGATTATCTTTTTATACAAATAGATTTATCGATCCCTTTTAGAAGGATTTAAAATGAACTCGAATACCTTTTTTTAAGTCCCAAAAAAAAAATTATTGAATGATACAATAACTTGAGAACATGTACCACAACTCACCTAGACAAGTCCAAAGTCTCAAATCTTTATCTTCATAGTCATGATGATTCAGTATCTTCACAGTAATACCATCAATTTGTTCCGATAAAAATTCAAGTGGGCATGTCTTAGTTCCAGTGATGTAACCTGGCCCGTCATGACTGGTAGAACCAAGATTTTTCTTATCACCATTTAACTTCAATGAACAAAATTGCCCAAGCAAGTTACCCGTTGAAGCGGTTTGTTTGATTGTATTTGAATCCAAATATATTGCTGAGCATGTTTGTGCCATAGACGTCTCCGAGGCAGCATTGTATTAAGATGGGTTAATTAAGGGGATTCAAAGTTTTAAAGCACTATCAAGCTATTCTTTGAATATAAAATACTTTTTATTTTAAAGAGTCAACTCTTAAATTTATGTTTCAAAAGACTTTTTAAATTAACATTTTAATTTAAAGAGTACACACTCTCTATAAAATGATAATCTACAGGAAAGTAAAAATAAAAGATAGAAAAAAAAAATTCGGAATAATAAAGTTAGGTGTTAAATATAAAAAGCCTATTGGAGTACTTAAAAATGCCTTCACCTTATTGCCCGTCGCAGATAATTATTGACACCATTTAATATCACAAACTTTATATCTAAGCAAGAAGCAACCTCAGCTTGGCTTCGAAACCATAATTGTCAACTTAAGCCAACAATAGAAAAGGCAATCCTACAATTGCATAAATATTCAGCTGCCCAAAACTCCAACGCCTTTGTTATTTATTCAAGACAATTCCCTCCCTTACCCTCAATTTGAACACAGTTAAAAAAACACCCCACTTATTCTTGGCTTACGTTTAAACCCTGAAAATTGGGCATTAAAAATCATACAGCATATTATAATTTCGGGCATGTTTGACTAAGAAAACTGCTTTTGAATATGTTTAAATAATTTTTCGAAAGTGTTTGGTCTCGCTATAAAAACTCTTAAGAGGAAGATGCCCTAAGAAAACTTTCATAATAAACTCTCTTGCAAGAAGAAGCCGCCTTATGAAACGGACCCTTAATTTATAAACAATTCTAGAACAACGAGGGAATCAGCCAGAAAACTAATTGAGCACTTAATAAAACTAGTCATACTCAAGCATTGTAGAAACTAAGTACTAAAGCAACTTCTCCTATTTTTCCAACAGCAAAGGGGTATGTATGCGCTTTCACAATGCAGTACATCGCCATTAAGGAGATCTCGTGCTATGTCACTTAAATAACTTTTCTGCGATGCTATACTGATATTTGAATCAAATTCTATAATTTACATGATTGTTTGATACATAACATCCCATGTATCATCACTATCCAAGATTTCAGTCATGCGTGATAAAACCTGGGTAAGGATGTGACCTAATAAACATACATAAATTTGAATAAACAGCGAGTTTCTGCATTTGAGCTATAGTAGAGCAATCGATCAAACCCGTGTTTCACAAGCAAAAGTAAATTCCTTTTGGGCACACGGCAGCAGGGTAGAAACAAGGTCCTGCACCCTCAATGGTCCTGGTAATAAAATGCAAGTACAGTTAAAAGATAAATCATCCTTGTGCTCCGTCTACATAATATATGTGGAAGCTCACCACATCCCTATTCACATATTCATTTCCTCTTCAAAAGGGTCGGGACTAGTAAAAGAGACCCAATGAGGAAAAGCAAGGCCAAGGTCTTGACATCATATAGATCTTTGACTGATTTCAGATCTCCAAGAGCAAGTCCAGCCTGAAACAAAAACAGTGGCAACATACAGTATTGCAGGGATGAACATGTCCGACTCTAATTCTGCCTTCTGCAATACCAACATCCAGAAAGAAGAAAAAAATACTAAAAAACTCGAGAATGAAATGTAAAGGTCTTACCTTTACTGTCATGTAGGAGGCTAGAATAAGACCAATAACAGTTGCCAGAAAGAAAATATGAAATGGTACATCCACAATAGGAGATGCCAGATTGATTCGGTAACGTTGGGGGTAACTCTCAAAAAGAGCATGTAATTGAGCAACTTCTCTCCCCGCTTTGCTATCTGAAACAGGTGAAGTGCCAAAGATAAGACGTCCATCTATGAATGAAGCAACCTGCAGTTTCAAAATATTATAAAATGAGAAAGAAAAATAAAATAAGAGAAGGTACCTCAGCCTGAAAAAATCTCAAATCCCTCAGGCCACAACCAGCTAACGATAGGCTTGCCAATAAGTTTAGATAGAAAGAAGCAGCACGATGCGCCAGCTGGCATTAAAGACAACCAAGAAATGCCTTTAACGCCAAAGGGTGCTCCAGCTAGTATGGAAATGAAAATTGTCCCGGGAATCATAACCGTCTGCATGAATATGTACATTGAGCAGTAACCTAGAATGAACTTCGATGGGTAAACTTGAGCATATTTAACAAGATGATCTCTGGAGCAAAAATTAAAAAAACTCATGAAACCATGGACAAATTTCAGCAACAGTCTAATTTGTTAAATGAACAGGAGATTTGTTAGATAACTAAAACCATTGTTGAATTTAGCTTACAGACTATCTAAAAGACAAAAAAAACTTGGATCCAGTCATTTAAAGATATAAATGATAAGAAAAAACTATAAAATCTATTATATAGTGGTAAATTCGGTTTCATAATAAAGCAGGATTGATTGATGGTGTTGAGTTAGAGCCACAACTCTCTTTCTCGACTAACAGACTATTTATCTTTGATTTCACCTCAAACGGACCAAGTCCCAACCGTCAAATCCCATTGCACACCTTTATCAGGCTCCGTGCAATTACTCGACTTTGCCGACTGAGCACCACAATAATGGTGCATATTACATCTGTCCTGAAATACTTTCAGCCTACATATTCAGTCTAAGCAAAACCGGAAATCTAATCTAGTTTGACTGAAAATGAGGCGAAAAAGTCGTGTAACAATAGTAATAGAACATACTGATAATTTGATACAAACATCCAGATCATGACAGTTCTAATCATTTGAAGTATATTATGATACATGAGACTTAGTTTTACAAAAACTACTAAACACTTACACAATCATAAGCAGTAAAACTTTAGTTTATTAAAAACGGAATTAAATAAAAATTGAAATTTTCAATTCTTGAAAATATTAACCACAACAAAAACTAACATTCCAGTTAAGTGAGCGAATCCCAGCAGAAGATAAAGCTTGGTATATAATCTTTCTAAATCTTGCAGATCAGAACTCAAAAGGACAAACAAGTCAAAGTCTTAAATGCAAAGCAAAGATTGTCGTGGCTAAATTGTCATACAAGTAAAAGAACAAAGGTAAGATAATCGCCATAAAAGTTTAAGAACAGCGAGATCAAGAAAGATAAGAATTGAATATTGCTATAACTAGAACTAGGAATTTCCTCGGAATATATTAAGTCATTAAAACCAAAGTATTTTAAGGAAATGCATCGTATTAAGAACGCATGTTTAGACATAACCAAAAGCATGGAAAGAGGTACGACTCTTGAGGAAAACAAAACTACAATTCAGGATTGATTTCATTACCGCAGCACCTGAAGGAAAAGACATCATCACGCACAGTCACTTTTTCTCAATCAAGAAATGGCAGTCTATGAGTCACCAATAATCCCCACAGGAGCAAATTCCATCTTTGAAATGATGAAAGCGGTTAGAATCTCGCACAATGATTTCTCTCTCCATAATCTTTGAAATGAATTTTGTCACATTGTGGCAATCGCCGCATACTCGCAAATTCTTATATATTCGAATGGGAGTTCTAGGAGGAGTATTCAGAATTCCGTACATAATAGCCAATCTCTCACTGTGACTTGTGAGGATATTCTCTTTTTCGTCATCCTCAACATCCTGCAATACAAAGTTATAATCCGGAGTATAACCAAGGCTCTTCATTTTGGCATTTAAAATTGCCAACTCCCTGTATATCTCTTCATGCTGAGGATGAGTTTGATTGCCCGTATAAAAGACTTCTATTCTACTGTGTAGGTCAATCGAGCTCCAACCAGGAGTCTTCCTCAGCCCTCTGTCCCTAGCTAGTGATCTCACTTCATCCACCCTCTCCCATCTCCCAAAATTTGCGTAAAGATTTGACATCAAAACATAGTATCCCACATTTTCTGAATCAACTTCAAACAAGCGATCAGAGGCCTTTTTACCCAACTCAACATTTCCATGGGTTCTACAAGCACCAAGAAGAGCTCCCCATACAGAAGCATCAGGTCTCAAAGGCATACACTCAATGAAATTATACGCCACATCCAATTGACCGGCCCTACCAAACATGTCCACCATGCACCCATAGTGCTTCAAAGTAGGTTTCATCCCATACTTGTGCTGCATCACATCAAAACACCACTTCCCCTGATCAACCAAACCAGAATGGCTACAAGCACTCAATAATGATAAAAAGGTCACATGATCAGGCATCACCCCTTCATCCAACATATCTCTAAAAAGCTGCATACAAGTCTCGCCATGTCCATGGAGTCCATGACATGATATTATGGCATTCCATGGAACAGGGCTTGCCCTAGGCACCTCATAGAACATAAACATTGCATCACCCAGTCTTCCACATTTTCCATATAGATCAATGAGGCAGGTACCCAGGAAGACATCCGTGTCAATACCCACCTTTAACACCTGCCCATGAATTCTCATCCCGTCTCTCAAGGCCCCAATATGAGCATAAGTGGGTAGGATGCTAACCCACGTCCCTTGGTTAGGAATGAAGTCCTCACGGTCTTTCATCATGCGGTACACTTCAATGGCCTCATCTGCGAGACCATTTTGAGCATAACCTGTTATCATTGTGTTCCATGAGATCGTATCTTTACAAGGAAGTTCTTCAAAAACCTTGCGTGCAGAATCAAGAGCACCTATTTTAGCATACATATCAACAACTGCATTACCAATTACAGCGTCTTCCATTATCCAACATCTTCTAATACTGAATCCATGGATGGATTTGCCAGACAACGAATCCCTGGTTTGAGCTATACTGGATGCTAAACTGACCAGCGTCAGTAGATCAGGCTGAAACTTATTTCCCAGCATCTCGTAAAAGAACTTCAGTGCATCATGTGGGCAATCATTTTGCTCGTATGCAGCAATTACTGAATTCCACGACACTAAATCTCTAACCACCATCTGATCAAATATCCTCTGAGCACATTCCAATTTACCGAATTTGGCATACATATTAATGAAGGCATTGGAAACAAACACATCAAACTCCAAACCATGTTTTATGACATACAAATGGATCAACATCCCACGTAATATATCACGCTTTTGGGCACAAATAGGAAGAATACTGGAAATAGTCACAGCATCCATATCTACACCCTCCAATCTCATGTCATCCAGGACACTCAAAGCCTCATTAGCATTCCCATTTTGACAAAACCCAGAAATCACAGCATTCCAACAACCCATATCACGGGTTGGCATGTCTTTAAAAAGTTTATGTGCAATAATAAAAGAGCCAAAACGGCAGTACATATGCACCAAAGAAGCAGCTACAAACACATCCCATTGAAAACCCATTTTGAAAACCCAGCAATGAAGTCTTGTTCCATCATGTATAGTACGACAAGCTTTCAGCACAGGAGGGAAAGTATAAAAATCAGGCCGAACATCAGAGGTCGACAACATTTCATTCACACAATTCACTGCTTCATGGTAACAGCCGTTCCGGACATAAGATGATACCATCGAATTCCAAGTATAGACATCTTTTCTCGGTACTTGATCAAAAGTTTCTCGAGACAACGAAACATCACCAAGATATGCATAGTTATTAACAAGCCTGGTGGCAATGAAAATACTCTGGACCGCCCCTGACACAATGAGAAGGGCGTGCAGGCATTTAGCAGTCACAGTTTTAGTGCATTTATTGAATAAATGCTCAAAGTCAAACTTGCTGTTTCTTTGCTCAATGCTATCTGATAAAGCCACTACGTAGCTCGCACCATTGGAATTTAAGCGGAAATGAGTCGAGAAGGTCGGCAGAGACTTTGGAAAAAGGCTGCTTTTGCAAGTTGGCAGTAATCTGAGTATACAAAATTATTAAAATCAGTAACCAAATATAATCAGTTAGTATTCTATTGTAGGATAATACCAGAGACTGATAGATGTAGCATAGGTCTATTGTCCAGACCCAAAATTTAGAACCAAATAAACCACATCAAAAATGACAAAGGGCAAAATTTACCTTACTTGCAACCTAAATTGTATCTGAATTGAAAAAATCAAAGATAGCCTCAAATTCAAGTGTTTTGATTTTTATTTTTTTTCACAGGGATGCAAGAGAATATATGTATCTCACAATGTTCAAAAGTTAAACATTCAACCCTTTTCCTAAAAATTGTCTGGCAGTAAGCATTTAATACTAACTGACAAGTTTTGCAAACTTCGTTATTTCAAAACGAATGACTGTGGGGTTGTTAATACAAATACAAGAGTAATTTGAGTTAAGTGTCTTAACTTGAAGTGCAAGTTTCTGTCAAAACCCATCCACTTCAGTATAACAATGCCATTTTTGTATATATTTTACAATTATGTACACACAACTGGTGAAGCCAAACTTCTTTAGTGCAGATCCTTGTACTTTCATTTTATTTTGCCAACAGAAACTAAATGACATATGCCGTCTCATTCCATAACTTTTTTCCTTCTATTCCTTTTATAATATGCATAAAAACAGAACGTAAGAAGAGTTTATACATAATAAAGTTATAACACTTAATAACTATATGCAAAATGAGACATTGATAGCAAAACAAAACGGAAAACTCCTAGGGCAAATTTTAGACAAGCAGAATTACAACGATGCTTACAACACTGCAGTAAAATTAATCTATCAAAACATGAAAAATCCATACTTCAAAAGGATAATACAAAATTAGAAAATTTGTCTTGAGATTGAAACGCAAACTTACACCCTCATTTTGCCCCATCGTTTTGGGTAATCAATTATGGGAACTATAATTCATCTTTCTTCTACAAAAACTCGGATATGGGCTTTTCTATGCTTTCTGTATATACATGCAATGCCGGTCCTGTGATTTAGGGGACTTGAGATGAACTTCATAATTTAGGTCCCCCAAAATTGTAGTTTTCAACATAATATCTACATGCGCCTGTACAATTGATCATTCGATTAAATAATTCGACAAGGGTGCAATATTGCAAAGCAATCATATAAGCCAACAAAGCCGCAATCATATAAATCGACAAGGCTTCAAAAAATTCCTATATGTTAATAAATAATCAAGATAAACCATTGCTTACCTCAGAAGTAAGACTTGAGCAAAAATTATTAAATGAAACAATGCAGCAATTTAAAAATTCCACCTGTCACAATTCACAATCCTGAAATCAAAATTTAATAGCGTCCACAACAACCAATTAAATGTTGAATATAAATTTAAATTAAGCCTGCCACCAAGAATAGACAACTGCAACCGGATGTTGTATGGATACTACACTAGCAGTTAGACAATAGGCAACTGCATCAATAATGAAAATTAAACGATAATTCACAGCCATCCTTTATCAAGTGTTTGAAGAAGTGGGCATAAGCCAAGTGAAGCTGGAATTGAACCAGAAAACCTGTTATGAACAATTGAACACCTCTTAAATTGGGTAAAAATCCCAAAGAAATTGGAATTGAACCACCAATGAAATTATCATGGAGGCTAAGTTTTCTTAAAGCTTGAAATTGGCCAATTTTTTTTGTGATTCTGCCACCTAAACCTCTCCGTGGATGTTGGAGGCCTTGTGCACATTTGATCTCAACCCAACCACCTGAACAAGCTCCATAGCCACTGTCATTGTCAATCCAGCTTCTCAAGAAACCCTTTGGATCAACCAATTCATGCTTAAAGGCTTGGACAGCTTGATAATCAGCTTCTTTGACAATCACACCATCCCAAGCCTCACATGAAACGGGTTGAATCTCACAAATAAACAGCAGAAAACCCAAGAAAATCTGTGCAAACAGAAACAGCTCTCTTGAGCAACTCAAAGAACTTAAGGGCTTCCATTTTTCCTTCTTTTTATCACCAAAATCATGTTGGATTGAGGGTAAGTTATTTTTTATTTCGAAAACTGAATTCTTTGAAATGGGCATGTGTAAGAAACTCAACATATAGACTTTCCCCTCCATAACCAGTTGCAATAAATCTTATGGATTATTGATTTTTGTACGCGTTGGAATGTGTTGAGCCAAAGAGTGCGGATTAATATTATAGTTGCCACATGCCAGCATGAGGAAAGCAAATCCTACCCAGAATGAAACTCCATCTAATCATTGAAAAATTTCAATAAAATTGCCCTATTCAGCCCACTTCATCTACGAAATTGTTCGATGCAAAAAGAGAAGTAATACTAACCTAGAGGCTAGAAACACACGATCGGAACAGGTGTGGCACGGTGGCGGCAGACAGCAGAGAGAAAAGTGAGAAGACGACTTCAAGGCAGACGGGGGGTTTCGCTGTTTTGGATTCTTCACGCACAGACAACAGACAGATAGGAAGAGGAAATAAGTGGAAATGGTCGGTGACCAGTCATATTTCCTTTTTGGCCTTTGACCAAAGAAAAAAAAGTTGAAATGTGAAATTAAAGAACAAAAGCCAAAAATATCATTTTTCATTTTGTGTAAACAGTGGAGGAAAAAGAAAAAATTCTCACAATCAAGATCTAGTCCGCACAGTCAACCACACCACCCTCACAGTCACCTCGACGCAGACCAACACACAATTCAGTCACCGACAACGTTATCTTTAACAAGATCAGTTTTTTGTGGATTATGAAAATACTTTTTCATATATGGTTTAGATTAAATTTACTATTTACTTAGTTTATTGTTCATTATTTAGGTAGATACCTGAGTGTAAAAGTTAGTTTTGAAGATTTTTAAGGGCGGAGATCGCCAGAATGATGATCTCCACCATTTTGCAGAGAAAACGGGTTGAGAAGACTATGGCAACCACCGCCTTTTTAACAATCAGGTCACCCGACTATTAAACAATCAACCCACACCGACTGTTAATAGTCGATTGGGCCGATTGTTACCAGCCTGTCAACCCCCGGCTATTAACATTTGGCCCAACTTAACGCCGACCTTTTTTTACTGTTTAATTAATTCTTTTCTTTTTATTACAATTTAATTTTTTCAATTTTAAATAATTTTTATATATTTTTTAAATGTTTATAAGTTTCTTTTGTTTAATTTTTTTTGTTTTTATTATTATTATTTTTGGTAATAATTTTAAAACTACTTAATTGTTTTCTTCTTATTATAATTTTTACATTTTAATATTCTTGCTTTAATTTTTATATTTTTATAATTTTCTTTAATTTATTTTTCATTTTTAATTTGGTCTTTAATTTTTATTTAATTTATTATTATTATTATTATTATTATTATTATTTCAATTTTTTTAAAATTTCTTAATTGTTTTCTTTTTATCATAATTTAAATTTTTTTTCAATTTTTAATATTATTTCTTTGATTTTTATTGTTTTTGTTATTTATTTATTTAATTCATTTTAATTTTTATATTTTTGTCTATAATTCTTATTTTTTTCATTTAATTTATTTTTTATTAGCGTCGATATAAAATGAATTTATTTCTTGTGAGTTTTCATACTTTGATATGTTGTATTATGACTTCATTATCAATCTTCAAAAATATATATTTCTCTACATAAACAATTGTGATATCATTTATCCATCGATCACCTATTCGATTGCGCAATCTATCCTTTAAAGTGCTCATTGTAGAAAATACTATCTCCACACTAACAGTAACAACTTGTATATTTAACGGTGAAGTCAAAAAATTGGCATCCTCAGTCCAGTATCACTGGGAAGTTGTGTAACATCAAAATCTACTTTATTCGATATCTCCCTATCAACATTTTTTACAATCGATTTTCTTTGAAAGAATCTCTCATTTGATATCTAGTTTAAAACATTAATGCTATTAATAATGATTTCAACTTAACCCTAAATCAAGCTAATTGATGAATGCATTATGTCAAGTGATGAATAAATTATGTCACATAGGTTAAATTATAATGTAAATTATAAAGCAAGTGGAAAATCAAAAAAGATAAATGTGAAGGCACATAATCTTGGGATATAACATTCAACTACCTTAATAACAAAATTCATAATACAAAATGCTAAAGGATTAGAAGAACTGAACAGTTCTAAAAGAAGTAGCCCCAAAACCCATGCTTGGAAAGAAATAAGGAAATATTGTGGCACAAGCTACTCACCAATCCTTTTATTATAATTTTATCTGGAAAAGTTCAGTATTAAAATATGATATCGATGATTTGCTCATGGATGCCCACGATCAGACTTGATTTCACATAGTTGATTTTGACCCCGGTAATTGTTCCATAATTTTACTTTAGGAGCAAAGAAAAAGCTCAGAAGCTAGACTGCAAACCAAAGTCCTAGATCTAACGTCAAATGGTCAGAGCAGGTTCTTATGACAGTTATGCACATTATCAAAAACTCCATACTTAAGCCCAAAATCAAGATAATTGATATTGAATTCAAGTTACAGAATGCAAATTCTACCCTCAATTCATCTAACCAAAACAAATGAGAGTACTTCCAAATTTCCAATTGCAAAATAAAAAGTGTCAGAATCCCTAATTTCACTAACCTGTAGCGCCCAATGTGTACCTAAATCTTCACTAGGTGGAGGGCGGCGAGAGACGATTGATGAGAGCGAGAGGCTATGGTCAGGCGCTGGTCGCGGAGCGGAGAGGCAGAGAGCTCGAGTAAAATCCGTGTTTTTTCTCTGCGTGTTTTTCTTTTCGCGGCTGCGTGTATGATTCAGAAATTTGTGGTGTGTTTTTTCTCTTGGGCTGTCCAATGTCCATAGTCCAAAGCTTGAAAGTCATATAAAAAAATGGATTATAGGTAATTGGGCTGGGCCCAAAAGTCCAGTGCAGGCGCCCTTAATAAGCTCTCGATAATCAAAAACCCTTGTAGCAAAAGACTCTTTCTTTACCTCCTCCGGTGTCAACAAATCCCCAAAGATCCAGTACTCCGCACTGTACTGTTTAATTATAGGGTGCTCAGGATCTGGAAGCAATTTAGCCTTTCGGAATTCATTATCCACTTCACTTCCAATCCTTGTATCATCACTAGAGCCCAGTAATTTCGTAAAAGGTCGTAGTTTAAGGATCTGGGCTGGTCTAATTTGTAGACTTTGATGGAATTCTTGGTGGCAGCGAGGGTAGTTTGGGAAATTTTCGACGGCGGCGGGGCGGTAGTATAGTGGTGGTAGAAGGAGAGGGAGAGGGAGAGGCTGAGTAGAGATAGAGAGACGAAGAAAGATGATGTTTTCGGGGACATCGGGATTTCTGCTCTGCATTCAGTTTGTTTTGAGTAAAAAGTTGCTCAAATTTACTTTTAAGGTCCTGTTTGATAGGCTT
>CAIGRP010000571.1:0-10053 GCA_903798385.1 Fraxinus cuspidata
TGGTAAACGAATAAAAAGTATTCGTCGTAATATTTGTGGTGAATACGGGGTACCGTTTGAAAAATATTGTTCTGAGCATAGAATCATTCACCAAACAACGTCATCTTACTCACCCCAATAAAATGATATTGCTAAACGCAAAAATCGAACTCTTAAAGAGATGATGAACTCAATGTTGATAAGTTCGAGCATACCTCAAAACTTGTGGGAAAAAGCTATTCTACTAGCAAATAGCATTCTTAATAAGATGCCACTTAAGAAAATGGAAGAAACTCCATATGAACTATGGAAATGTCATCCTCCTTCTTATTAATACTTGAAAGTGTGGGAGTGTTTGGCTAAAGTTGAAATTCCTAAACCTAAAAAAATTAAAAATCGGTCTTAAGACGATTGATTGCATATTTATTGGGTACACCAATAATAGTAATAAATTCAAGATGTACATGAAGAAACAATAATTGGATAAAAAATGCATCATTCTTCGAATATATTTTTCCATAATAGAAATAAGAAAAATGCAAGTTTAAATAAAAGAACTTATGATACTACAAATGGGACTTCATATCAGGAAAAACCAAGACATAGTAAATGGGTTAAATATCTACTTCGTTTGGCCCATATTTTCTAACCTATATGATAGAAAATGAACTAAAGACTATCGATGAAGCAATGTCTACACCGACAGCACCTCATTGGAAATAAGCAACCAATAGTAAGATAGATTCTATAATGCAAAATCATACTTGGGAGTTAGTGGATTTACCACCCGGAAACAAGCATTTAGAGTGTAAATAGATTTTCAAAAGGAAACTAAAACCGGATGAATCCATTGACAAATATAAGGCTAGATTGGTTTCCAAGGGATATAAACAAAAAGAAGGACTTGACTTCTTTGATACCTACTCACCCATGACTAGAATCACCTCGATAAGGTTGTTAACTGCTATTGCAGCATTACATAACCTTAAGATTCATCAAATGGATGTACAAACGGCATTCCTAAATGGTGAGTTAGAAGAGGAGATATACATAGAACAACCTGAGGGGTTCTTCTCTCATAATCACAAACAAAAGGTTTGTAAACTAGTTAAGTCCTTATATGGATTGAAACAAACTCCTAAACAATGGCACCAAAAGTTTGACAAGAACATATATCTCCTAATCACAAATAAAATGTTTATAAACTAGTTAAATTCTTATATCGCTTGAAACAATCTCTTAACAATGGCACCAAAAGTTTGACAAAACGATGTTATCTAATGAGTTTAAGATAAACAAGTGTGTATACATAAAACATATGCCAAAAGCTTACGTGATTGTATGTTTATATGTAGACGACATATTGATACTGGCCAATAGTCACAAAATAATGTTAAACACCAAGAAAATGTTAACAAAACATTTTGATATGAAAGACTTGTGTGTGGCTGATGTAATATTAGGATTAAGTTCTCTAGAATATCAGAAGAAATTATATTTTCTCAATCTTACTATGTTGAGAGTATATTTAAAAGGTATAATGTACTTGAACAAAGTCTTTCAAAAACCCCTATTGACACAAGTTTATATTTAGTCAAAAATATGGGTGAATGTGTGTCACAACTAAAGTATTCATAGGTTATAGGCAGTTTAATGTATATTATAAACTCTACTCAACCGAACATAGCATTTGCTGTGAATAAACTTAGTAGATTCACAAGTAATCCAAGGCATGATAATTAGAAGGCTTTAACAAGGGTTCTTAGGTACTTCACAAAATATTCAGCGGTATTAGAAGGATATTGTGACTCAAATTGGATATTCGATATAAAAGATTCTAAATCTACTAGTGGTTATGTATTTACCATTGGTGGAGTTGCTATATCATAGAAGTCGACGAAGCAAACGTGTATAGCTCTAACAATATGGAATTAGAGTTTATTACTTTGGACAAAACTGGAGAAGAAGCAGAATGGCTTCGTAACTTCTTGGAAAATATTCCATGTTGACCTAATCTAGTATTTTGCAATTAGAATATATTGTAATAGTCAATCGGCTATTGGAAGGGCTCAAAACAGCATATATAATAGTAAGGCTAGACATATACGTCGTAGACACAATACCATTAAGCAATTGATCTATAATGATATTATCTCCATAGATTATGTGAAATCAAAGGAAAACATCGTGGAGCCACTTACAAATGGTTTACTGAGAGATCAAGTACATTACCTATCAAAAGGAATTAGATTAAAGCCTACTATATTAGGATATTTATGATGGTAACCCTACATTATTGACTGAATATCCCAAGATCTTAGTTCAAGGGAACGACTAAGTTATGAAAATTCAAAGGAACACTTGGGAAAATGTTTTCTATCTCATTTCTATGATAATTAAAATACTTTCTACAGAATGTTGAGGTTAAGATATCATTTTAATGATTCTTATATCTTGATAAATCAAGTGAAATAGGGTAGAATACTCTTAATAATAGGTCACATATGTAAGTGTGAGGTGCCTTAATGAAAATTGTTCAAAGACTAAAATTTTGTAAACACTTATGAAACCTAAGAGTGGTTCAGGGCCAAAATGAACCAAGTCATGAGAACCATGAACGATTTAGGAAAGACATCTGTGTGAGTATTATTATCTTGATTTACACCAATGACTAAATGGTTCAAGGCATCACGTTCACCAATTAGTCAATTAAATCCGATAGTATTTCACTAAGGAATGTTCAAGGCCCGAAGCTACCTTACTTGATGCAGTGTTTTTCTTTCTCTACAATGTATCATAATTTTGCATAGCATGAGCATATTTGAATTTCTATTCATGTGGAAGATTGTTGGAATTTTGTTTAGAGAATGAGAAATTTTAATTAATTATACAACTTATTGTGTCAACTTCGACCAAATATTCGAACTTGATCCGATAGTCAAATTATGAATATAAATAAACTAACTTATTTTGCTTGTCGAGTAAATCGTCATGGTATATTTGAAATCTCAAAATCAATTCCGAATAAATGAGAAATTACAATCCAAAGTTGGATAGAAAAAAGGAAAAATTGGCTAAGATAAATGCCTAACTCCATAGCTCGCCTATCGC
Organism: Fraxinus cuspidata; assembly: GCA_903798385.1. NCBI lineage: Eukaryota > Viridiplantae > Streptophyta > Magnoliopsida > Lamiales > Oleaceae > Fraxinus > Fraxinus cuspidata. The sequence goes on from CAIGRP010000571.1 coordinate 3,091, forward strand.
TCGAGCAACAGTCTGCGACAGACGAGCGAAAGATATTATGTTGAATAGGTGTCACGTCGCTCGAGCGAAAGGCCAGCAACAGCAAGGAATACTTCCCTTCGTAAAGGTTGCTGAATTTGGAGTGTGACACTTCACTCACAACCCCTCCTCTTCTATAAATAGGACCCTTTGGACGTTCATTGTGCATCCCATATCATCTTTGCATTAAGTATTACATCAAAAACTCTAACAAAATGCTCTCCAAAAGTCATTCCAAAAACATTTTCTTGTAGAGGGAAAGATTTTCATTTTAAGTTCGTTGTTGCTTGTGAGTTGAAGTGTTTCTACCACAAGTTGTATCCATTGTATCTTGAGAGACAAGTGCCGTAAACCGTTAGCGCTGTTGTGGGGCAATTTGTCTTAAGAAGAATGTGTTTTCACTTGGCTCGATTTTCGTTCTGCACTTTCTTTTCCTTTTCTTATTTTTTTCATTTCTAGAGTTTAATTACGCTCCTACAAATTAAAATTAAATATTTCTTTGTCTAAAAAAACCATTCCAATATACTATCTACCAACAGAAAGCCCATTAGTATACAAGCATGCAATGTAGAATCTGGAATCTAATTTTTGTGGTAGTATATATGTGCATGCGCTTGACATTATCAATTTATTTTACAAAAGACAGTAGTGAGAATATCTATTGGACTTAATTTAATATTTGAAATTGTATACAAGTCAAAGTTAGTGGTGAGAATCTTGACCATTGTTGTTATACTCTATCTTGAGCTCACATGTCCGAACCTCTGCCACTGTGCTACTGTCATCGAGATTTCTAAGTCAAGTCAAATTTACGAGATCATGCGCGAATCTATACCACTATCAGCAAGCATTTCTATGCCATAAGTTTCATCTTTGTTATAAATGACTGAGTGCATGAGGCGTGCAAGCACAAATTACTGAATGAGCAAAAATTCTCTTATTTGTTTCCACAAGCTATTCAGATCAGTAAAATCGTTATTGAAGCACACATGAATAGGAATTCTAAACCTTTCGAAAATTACATGACAACCGAGTGAAGAACATGTCGCATGAGGAAATAAAACATGAAAAGGTAACTGAAGGGAAAAAAAACCTAATTAATAAACCTCACATCGGTAAAGAGAAAATGACTAAATTACCCTCTTGACTTCATTAAATATCTATAAATAGTCATGAATTCAAACAAAAAATGATAAGGATTAAAATTAAATGGACTCTATTTTTAAATAGCCAATTCCCTCGAACTCTTATTTCAGTAGATTTATTGAGTTTAAGGGGAGAAAACCTTGGCCAGGTGGAATGAATTTCTTAATTTCAATTTTGAGGTTAACAAATCGACGCTTACTGCGAGAAATTATAGAGCAAAGATAACCGCATTTTCAGCCATTTTCGAGGAAAAGACCCAGGAAGATTGTTAAAGAAAATGAGTCAAGATGAGATAAACCCTATTGAGGTCGAAGCTTTGGATGCTTGAATGGAAATCCCTTGCAAGAACCATGAAGATAGCGATGTCAATTCAAAAGGGCAGTTGGAGGAATCCTTTAAAAAGTTGCTAGCAAGTGGTTCTTCAGCGGAACGCTGTCGTCAGCGTTGAGAAATCTCCACTACACGTACATATAGGAAATGACTGTAAGTTTAAGTAGCTCTCCCAAGTTGTTCCGTCAGTATCAAGGACCATCCCCAAAAACCCTAATACCAATTGTAGAATGACGTTGGTCAAAACTCAACTCTTAAACTGGTTTGCAAGGGGAGTGTGCCTAAGTATCTCATAAGTCCGTCTTAGCTTAGAGATATATGACACAATTAGAGTTACACCATATAGGTGGCTTACATATATTCCACAGCAATAATTATCTCCTATCACCCGCTTCTTCATATGTTTTGTGTGAGCAAAAAATTAAGTTATTTCCTAATTTGAATTCATTCTTTCTCCTTTCAGATATCAAATCTGGTGGTATGTACTATTTTTCTGATGAAAGATGATCCAACTGCTGGTTCCTGTGAAGAGATTGATTCTCTCAGTTTTGAAGAAGACGATGGATCAGAAGAGGAGTAAGCTGCCGAACCTTATAACAAAAATGCTTGACCTCTTACATTCACGGTTGGGTTCGCCATTAGCCTAATTGGAACTTTTCGATATGATAAACAACTGTAGCTGCTAAACTGCTCCTTCCTCTGTAGCTTATGTACTAGATAGGAGCTAAGGATGTAGAGTTGTAGTAGTAGCTTTTGAAGCCATAGTTATTGCAAATAACACTATATGAAAATGGAACATTTAGGGGTGGAGCCAGGATTCTACTTTGAGCTAAGCTGAAATTTTAAAAGAATTAATATGCTAATAAAATTCATATATTACTGGAAAAGTCATAATACGAAATTACCTACTAAAGCATCAAGGTTCAAGTAGCACCATGAAACTAGGTCGACCAAAAACGAAAATTTCAAGCGAAATACGTGCTTTTTGTAGCCCGTAGTGACTTCAAATTGTACGTGGCATTGGAACAATCAATATTGAAATTAGAGCAATAATAACAAAGGTTACAAATCAGCAAAATATTTTAGGAAAGTTTATATAAATTAAATTATTAATTATTAAAAAATACTAAAAATAAACTTGCATATATACACGGTGCTCATTTTTACAATAATGAAGCTTGGCTAAGTGGTCCAACTTACATTAGGCCTAGTGCCTAGGTGGTTTGACCAATAGTGGGCCAAGAAATACTGAATGATACTGTGGGAGGGGATCTTCGAGGAATAAATTAGATGATCACATTTGTGACCACTAATAAATGTTGCTTATAATTAAATTATACAGGTCACAGGTACATATACATATGCATACACACACACACACACACACACACATATATATATATATATGTACACACACACATACATACAATTTATAGATAAAAATCACGCTAAATCATATAAGGTCAAGTCCTTCCACCAGCAAGAGACATTAATGCCGCATCAACGGTGGGTTACGGGAGCCGCTTCCCGATTGTGCTTAATAATTCCATTTTGTTTGATTTCATCACTAAAATGCCCTGGACCTTGATGGGAAGTGCAATAGGACGACATAATCACATACTACACAATTTATGGGTGGCAGTCATAAATTACACGATTAGCTAGACACAATCACTAATTTAATTATTTTAATGGTCATAATTACATATTAAGTAACAAATCACAGGTCGCAATCACTATTTTTCTCAATCCATCTCTTCCTTCTCATGTATCAACACCCAACTGTTAAGCACAATCAATACCCCGAGTATTCTTTTCTACACTAACGTCGCCACAGTAACCCATCCACCACTAGCTCCATATGTACAAGGCACCAATATCACAGGCACTAACACGTAGCTCATCCTTGTTCGACATCCGAGGAAATGTTGATCGTTCTAAAAGCAATGGAGATGGATACCCGGCACACTCGATTATTCGTGTCATCAGAGAAAAGACACTTGAGGGTTGCAATTGCAACGATGGGACGGAGGAGGGTCAACCGCCTCTCCGATTCATAGGTCATGAGATTCATTGCGTCGTTAGAGAAGAGATTTAGGGTAACAATTGCAACGATGGGATGAAGGACGGCTAGTAGGAAACAGAGGGAGTGCATGGATTTTCATACGTCTTCCATACCTACTGGTGCATTGTTAACCCTATTTTTTTTTTTTTTGTGTGTGTGTTATTACGATAATCATGCTTAGTACCGAAATAACACTGAAAGAAAGCAAGAATCAAAAACTTGTAAGCTTAAATATTTGTTTATTTACGTTTATACTAATTGGCTATTCTCCTGGTAATTATCTTTGTATATCTTGCTGTAGTAGGTGACTAACTCGTTTTGTTTTTCTTCAATACACGCATTGCTCCAAAAATGATGCACAAAATACGGGTAAACAACGTACTTACCACACTTCGTTGTGACAATTTAACTACTGAACTACTCAAATCTCCCTTGATTCGGGGAGAGGGAAAAAGGAGAATTCCTCTAACATTGAGGGCAAAGAAACAGCCTTTTACAATTACAGCACTAAAAATACTAAATGATAGACTAGTACTGTTCTAATAATACGATAAAATATTCAGGCAGCAAAAACGGACAACCAAAAGAGAGTAATAAATGGCAAAGTAACCAATACATGCCAATGCCCTTAAAGAGGCCGACTGGCACTAAATGCTTCAGTTCATTGGCCAGCGGGGACCGTTTGATTGCAAGAATAAAATTTAAATATGAAGAAAATTAATTCCCAAGAATTATTGCCTAGAACTTCTTTTACTAAAAATTGTCAACTAATTATGTTTGATATATATAATTTCACTTAAAAAATATTGAAATTTTAAATCTTTTGATGTTCATTTAGCTTTGTTTTCCATGAAAAATGTTCATCAAAGGAATAGAATTTGTTACAATTGAAGATGGAATTTGTTTCCATTGTCAAAAAAATTTTAAAAAAAAAAATCGCCTAGAAAAATTTTTTCCCACCAAACCCATGGAAGAGCTTTTCCTCGAAAACAAAAAAATAAAAAATGTGAAAAACCAATTCCATAAAAATTTTAGTCAATCAAATATACAAAAAAGTAAATAGATTTTAATTTCTATCTTCCATGGAAAAGTAAGAGCAATCAAACAAGGCCTTAGTTTCCGGCAACATGTAACAAAGAAGTACTATTGTTGCACANTAGTCAATCAAATATGCAAAAAAGTAAATAGATTTTAATTTCTATCTTCCATGTTCCATGGAAAAGTAAGAGCAATCAAACAAGGCCTTAGTTTCCGGCAACATGTAACAAAGAAGTACTATTGTTGCACAAAACATGAAAGGAAAGATAACTATAACGACTCGTATCCACCTTCATTATGTCCTGGGGTGCCATCATATTAAAAAATGGGTACATTCAGAGATTATTTTACCAAAATCACTGAACACAACAGCTCAATTATTTTCACAAATTTTAGTGCTATAAAGAAAGCCGAAGCAAATGGGCCGTGATTGAAATGGGCTGTGATTGAACAAAATGAGTCGGCCCTACATTCTTTCGGTTAAACTGGACCTTTGAGACAGCCTAAAGAATAAATAATTAAAAAGGTGATTTGAACTGAAGAAAAACTAGTAACGAAGCCAGTAGGTCCTGCGCCTGAACCAGTTGTAGTCAGGTAACCCTTGGATGGGACCCATGGCAGCAATAGCAAGATCCTGCATAAGCAACATGGAGTATACAAAGAGCTAAGAACATATTGAGAATGCAGTGATACAAAGAGCTATGAACATATTGAAAATTAGATTGTTTGCTCATAATTCTCAGATTAAGGCTTAAGCTCGACAGCACAAGATAAGATCATCTTTGGCTTTGCTTAAAAGTTGACTTTTCTAGAGTTTTTGTCAGCAAAAAGATTAATTCCCAAGATCATGTCATGGAAAATAAGTAGCGAAAAACATGCTTTAAAATGAAATTATTCCATCTTACTCTGTCAAAGATAAATCGGTTAGCGACACGTTTAACTGTACTGGCATCTACAGAATCTATCCTGGCAAACAATTCAGCAAATGGTATCCTTCTACCATATGTAAGCATCTGCGAACACGGTAATAAATTAGTAAAAGATAGTGGGCACCAGTAATTAGTTACAAGCAAGTCACATGAATAAATTAACTAATCAACCAAAGAAATCGTTTTCACAATACAAAAAACCTGTTCCCCAGTAAGTCGTTTATAAAACTATATAAAAACTGATATGGAAAGACGCAACTCTTTTGGTAGAGAATTCCTAGGTTTTATCTTCCCCAATAAGCCATGAGAACGTAACCCACCACACGAGAGCCCAGACCAATATCATTCAATTCATATAAGAATTATTGTGTAGGACCTATTGCAGATCAACGAGGTCATAAAAGGTTGCTTTCTCAGAAAACTACTATATTCAAAGTTCTAATAATTTCAACAACCATCTCTAATTGATAATAATATTTTGCAGAAAAGTAATTTCGTGTTCCACAACCCAAAACGAATATATCTAGGACGTAATAATTAATATTATACTTGAAATAATACTTTTACAGGATTAATTATTCGAATGGAATTTCAAGGTACTTAGTCACTATGATGCTCCGACTCGGGTACCGGTATGGGGTTTCTAAAATGTAGGATACGGGAGTATGGCTAAAAAGAGTCCAAATTTCGAACACGAGTACGTAGATACATCTTTCAAACTTCAATTTTTTACTAATCCAGAATATCATTTTGAATATACCAAAATTAATTATTTACAATAAAGAAATGGGTATTTAATAAGGGGTTAAAACAAATAAAATAGAATTTTGGAATTTAGTTTTCAATAATGAGAATTACTAAATGTTATAGAAAATTAGAAACTTGATTGTAATTTGGACTTAGTGAAGCATTAAGTAGCACTATATGGAACCCATTTTCATTTTATACAAACAAAACCCTAAACCACCGATATAGAGACATAAAAAAAGGAAAAAAAGAAAAAAATGGAAAGAAAGAAGAAAAAGAAGGGAAAACCTACATCGCCGCCTTTCTCAACACTCTCAGTGACGACGGTAGGTTTATAGAGAGCAAAAGTGGGAAAGAAGAAAAGGGAAAGAAAAGGAAAAGAAAAAAAAAAGGAAGAAGAAGAAGAAACAAAAATGACGAAGTGTCTGATTGAAATTTGGAGGATCCAACACATATCTCATACCCGTGACGTGACGTGTCGTGTCCGACACGGGTACTCCAACTATTTCGAAGAGTCCGAGCATCAGAGCTTAGTCACGTTGGTTAATTTGCTTTGTGCATCAAAAGAAAGACATATCATACACCAACCCGTAAGTGAACTATAAATAACATATACTGAAATAATAAAATCAAATGGAATTGAGGAGAAACTAAGGCATGTTTGATAGCATGTATTTTCCATAGAAAATG
>CAIGRP010000580.1:0-43975 GCA_903798385.1 Fraxinus cuspidata
TTAGTCGTATTTTCGACAACAGACTGTACACCGAGGTGTATACCCCGGTTACACCTTGGTGTACGTGAAGCATTATCCACTAATAAATGGGCCCGGGATAAGCGTAATTTTTAGCAATTAAAGGCCCCAGAATTTGGCAGTGGTTACTGTAGCTGTCAATAATAATTTACAACGCCTGCACCAACCACCACCGTGACCACTACAACCGCCAACACCATCGCCTGCACCACCATGATCACTACAACCAATTGCATCAACAACGCCTGCACCAACCACCACTGTCGCTGCCTATACCAACCTCCACCATCTCCTCAAATCCATTATGTCATCCACCTCTACTGCCACCTGCACCTACACAACAACAACCATCGCCAACCAAAAAAAAAAACAAAAACCCAAACAACCCACTACCACTGACAACTCAATACACCGCAACTCCACTCAGAAACTCCACCCAACCCAAAATCAAAAGAAGAGAGAAACAAAGCCTAGAAGGCTTCTAATGAGCAACGATAGGAAAATATCGCAGCGACGATGATGCACATCGTTGTTGCGCGTTTGTGTGCCTTCGCGTGCAATAGGTGTACTGTCGCTATGAAAAGCTGACTTGTTGCCGTGCATTCCACCGCGGCCACTGTAGCCGATGGAGGGACGGGAATCGAGGGTTTGTTGCCGTGTATTCCACCGCACCGCGCCGCTCCGATGGGGTTGATAAAGAGGTATAGAAAGAAAGAATGATTGGAGAGATATAGAGAGAAAAAAGAAGGGAAAGTAATAATGGTTTGTACTGAAATTTAGTGGGGGTGAATGGAGATATGGTGGGTATATATATTAATTTAAATTTTATAATATAATTATTAATATTGAATTATTATCTGATCCATGTATAAACAAATCTTATATCTGATTTTTGAAATGGTAACTCAATAAAATTGGTTTTATGTAATTTTCAAAAGATAAAAATATGCCGAAGAAAAGGGAAAATTGACGCAAAATTCTTTATAACCAAATTTAAGGGAAAATTACTACATTTCCCTTTACCTTTTTTGGATTTACATCCACAAGAGATGAAATATACCCCCTCCCAAACTCGTGTTTTCTACTTTTCTTTATCTTTTAGTAGATAAATAATATTCACTCTCCATCCCATTTATATAAGTCAACTTTTCTTATTTTCTTTTCTCAATTATATAGTCTTGTTTCTTTATTAAGAATTTTTTATTTTTTTCGTTTACTAATATACCCTTATTTATTTACTATTTTCAATAATAACTTACTAGTAGTTATTGATAATTAAATAAGGGTAAATTAAGAAAATTTTGACAAAAAATAATTTTTCAATAACATTAAATATGATTTCTTAATGATAATTACATTACCACCACAAAAATTTATTAAGTACATCACAATTTTTAATTTTTTCCGTATTTACTTAAATAGTCTTAAAGTAAAATTATATAATTAGGATTGATATACTTTTAATCAATCGCTTCTCACTATAATCACACCACAAAACTTAACCTAACTTCTTCTTCTTTTCTATAATTACGAGTCTTGTGCCATGATACTACATGTAAGAATTCATCAATTTGTTTAATCATTCTTTATTTTTTTTTCCAATTCTTTAGATCTTATAATTGCAAAATGCAATTCTTTAAAAGAATCATTCTTTTCTTCTTCAGTCAAAATTCTTGAATTTTGAGAGTTTAATCCTCCGCTCGCTAAGGCCCTTTTATGTTACTGAAATTTTCACTTATCAAAATGAATAAATACACAAATATAATATCGGTATATAATAATTCGGAACGATAAAGGCAAGCAGAACTTTAAATTTCATCATTTAAAGTTTAGACTCTCTAGATATTTACAAAATAAATATTGCAAATGTGCATCTCTTCGCGTGTAGTGTAATTTAGCTCATCTTCTTTTAATAAGTTTCAAAATATTTCAGTGACTTCTCCGAAATTAGAAATTAAGTTCACTGACCCATTACTTTGAAATCAAGTTTTTTTCTTCTTCTTTATCTTCCTCTTTTTTGAAAAAATAATTAAGAAAAAATAGTGTGGATGAGAAGAAAACCTTACACATATCTCTTGATAATGTGGATGAGAAGAAATTTGTAATGTTTTCTACTTCTTTCTTGTCTAATCCATGTAGCCATGGATACATGCAACATAAAGAGTACATAGTGAAAAAAAATTTGGAAGAAAATAAAAGGATGAAGTTTGGTTGTGAAGTATTTATTATAACTCAAAATTCTTCATTTTTATTATTTTTTTAAATTAGGTATATAATTGTAAATTTGTTGTGGCGTATTTATTATAACTATGTTTTAATTGTAGTGTGTGTATAATGTGGTGTACTTAATAAATTTCGTGGTGGTAATATAACTATCATTTCTCAATTCGTGTGAAAAATAAAACAAACATATATAAATTGGACGGAGGAAGTATTACAAAATGTTAAAAATATATAATTATAATAATTTTATGTTGTAATATAATTAATATTAATATTAATAATAGTTGTGAAGTATTTATTAAAACTCAAAATTCTTCACTTTTATTATTTTTTTAAATTAGGTATATAATTGTAAATTTGTTGTGGTGTATTTATTAAAACTATGTTTTAATTGTGATGGGTGTATAATGTGGTGTACTTAATAAATTTTGTGGTGGTAATATAACTACCATTTCTTAATTCATGTGAAAAATAAAACAAATATATATAAATTGGACGAAGGGAGAATTACAAAATGTTAAAAATGTTAATAATTATAATAATTTTATGTTGTAATATAATTAATATTAATATTAATATTTTAACGAGTTGAAAATGTATGGAACTACTCCGACCTGGGCAACAAATAAACTGTGACCTCTGTTAAACGTCGTCGTCACATCCTAAATCACGTCTTCCCGCCGGACTCCAAACTCGGATTCCATGACAATAATATCCATTTTGATTCCGCACATTGTACGCTCCCTCCCTCTTTCTACTCGGCGATTCCCCCTTCTCTCTCACTTCGCTAAAAGTCGGCTGAGGAAATTTCAGTTTTTAGGTCAATTCTCACTCGAATTTGAAGTAAATGGTGTATTTTTTATACAGGAATTGGTTTTATTATTGTCTTGTATATTTCTGTATATTGATTTTTTTTTTTTCATTTTGTGTTGCTAAGTGTGTTTCTCTTGTCGTTTGTAGTTAATTGTTTATCACTTGTTTGTTGTCTTTTTTCCGTTTTGGGGGAGTTTTTTTTTCCCCCCATCACAGACGACAGTTGGATTTGATGTCTGAATTAAGATACTTGAAAAGAGAGAGGGAAAAAGCAGTTGTAAGAGTAATATATGTGAAGATTACATGATATATGTCTTAATGTTTTCTAGTTCTATGAAATTGGAAGTTTAATATGGGCTCCATCTAGTTTGAATTGATTTCTGCTTAAAGACACTGATATAGAAGAATTACTTGTTCTCTGTACTTCTACTTGGAATTTTTCTTCTGCATTTACTGATGATTATGCAATTCCGGATATTGTCTGTTTTTGAGAACTACAGTGTTATGTTATTGTTACTTTCAAGGATTTGGCTACAAAATTTCCATTGGGTAGAACATTTCAGTCAACATTTTTGAATACGAAAAGAATACTACATACTACCAGTAAAGTTCAATATAATAGGATGTAAAACTCCTAGAGATCCTTCTAAATATTGATTGTTGTTTCTCTTTATTATGGTTACAGTAGCTGTCAACGTAACCCCTCATTTTTCTTCTGAAATATGTAGCAATTTTGCCAGTTTGTTATCACTCTACTTATACTTCTTCCACTTCAATGGCTGACGGGGAGGGTGAAACTCACATGCCACATTCTCCAACGGTTGAAAAACTGGAGAAGCAGTTCGAGGAGTTGCGGAGCCAGCTGGAAGATTCTGGCAAGTTACGCGAACGCATTCGGGCCGTTGCTATGGAAATTGAGTCCACCACAAGGCTCATGCACTCTAGCCTTCTCCTCATCCACCACTCCTGCTCTATATCTGGTACATTCCTGTCATCTACTTAAATTTAAACTTTCGGTTTTCCAATATGAATGTCAAAGTTCAAGTTGTATTTTATTTCAATCTGATTGCTGTTTCATAGCTTTAACTTTGATGGATGTATCTAATTTTGTCTTAATTTTAAAACTCATTATGATCGTTGGATGGTTATAGCGTCTCGAAACACATTATTTAGTTTGTTTTATTAAAATAAGATAGGTCAAAGATATAGTCCAAATGGGGCGTTGTAATTTTACTCTTTGTACTTTTTCTTTTCTGCTGAATTTACCGTTACTTTCTATTCTCTTCAAAAGAAACATTAGTGTACGATAAATAACTTAAAAAAAAAAAAAAAAGAGAAAAGAAGACAACGTTGGTGTTAAGCTTATATAATATCAACATTTTTTATGATAAGGCGTAGTTTTGTTGAATGGATAGTGGGTTTTCAGGTATGTCTTTATGATAACCCTCACTGTTATCATTATTATAATAGTATATTGGTTCTTTCTTCATCTCACTGGGGCTTTGTAATCAATGGATGAACTCTAATTTGTTGATAACTATAAAATGTGCTCAATTTAGAGTGTGCTAGTGCATCGGTTAAAATTAATAGAAAATTATTATTTTATCATTATTATTATAACTGCCATTCTTGTTGATGTTGATTTCATTGTCGTTGTTATAATTTTGATTAGATGTTATAGAGAAGGCGAAGCAGCAAATTGGTGGTCTGAGGGAATTATACAATAAGCTTGCAGAAATTATTCGTGAATGCCCTGAGCAGTATTACAGGTTTGAGGAAAAAAATTTGTTCAATTTTTTGTTTGTGGACATTTTAAGTGGTATCAAATCTTTGTTATGGTTTAAGGATTTTTTTTTTTTTTTATCATTAGGTATCACGGTGATTGGCGGAGTGAGACTCAGACTGTAGTGTCATTGCTCTCCTTCATACATTGGTTAGAAACTGGGACTCTTCTACTGCACACTGAAGCTGAGGCAAAACTTGGATGTATGTTCAAATGCCACTCAAAATAGGGTTAAAATTTTTCTAGCTTGCTCAACAAAAAACAACTACATTCATGGATTAAATAATTTTGTTTCTCAATGTTGCAAATTCAGTTGAAAGATGTAATTTGCCTGGAATATGTTCTTTCGAGTAGGAGGTGCATGTTATTGCATAGTTTTATGGTTTTTTTCACGGTTGTGAAGCATGGAATCCTGCTGAATGGATAAAGCACTTTGAAAACATGAGAGCTCAAGCTCAAATATGAAATAAAAGCTCTACGTTGACTTGTGAGGATTGCATTTTCTCATTTGAAATCGGAAATGTCGAGCTTGCTTTGTAAATAGTATCATCTCTCTTCATTTATTCATCTTATCATCCCTTAAATATAAGAGATTTGTTGGAAAAGTTTTGGATTATGCATCTTCGGTCGAGTTTCTAATCATCAGAATATATATTGTGAAGTTACCTACTACAAGATGTCAAGATGTGGATTTTGGTGTCAAGTTGCTTTGCTTATAACATATTTCATCTGTACTTTTTTATGGTTCTGAACTCCATTATCATCTCTTATTTGGATCTAGTTGCTAAATTGCCTTGCAAAACAACAGTTTTATTTTAATAACCCCTATGATTCGTCTGTATTTTAATTAGCCAAAGGACTTGCTTAACATCTAATGAGCTGCAGTGTTGGTTTATTATCTATCTCTACTAGCTGGAGCTAAATTGTCTAGCAAGATAAAAGTTTTGCTTTTACCTTCCTTTTGTTTTTAGAAACCCATTTGTTTGTCTATATATGAATTGGTTAAGTAACACACATTTTTGAATCACTATCACTGCAGTACTCAAGTTTTAGGCCTTTCGGTAACCTTATAGTAGTTTCCTTTTTTTATTTTAATCCCAACTGATTTGCAAAAGTTTGCTGAGAATGTGATATTATCTTAGTATTGTTTCTTGGTCTATGATACAGTGAATCCCACCGAGTTTGGACTTGATGTCGAAGACTATCTTACAGGTAAGTGTCCAAGCTTTGGCTGAATTCGGTTTCCAGTTTCGACCATGAGTTCAGGGTGTTGATTGGTTTCTCTGCTCTAGATGCTTAGCTATAACTTCTCATCGCAAATTATCAGTATGTACAACTCCTGAACTGTCATCTTTTTTGATTGAATGACCCCTTTATTTATACTGCTTAAAACCGCCTAAAATTATGATACAATAATTGGTTATTTTAGAAAGCACTAGCATGTTGTGAACTTTTCTTTGGCGAAAACTGTGAACTTGCTTTATAATGTTTGTGACTGAAAGACCAATCGACTTCCTTGAATGTTTGTAAGCAGTTTGATCCTCTTCTTTTTTTCTTATATTTATTGTTGTCCAAGAGTATTATACTTATCTCACTTTGTAATCATTTTTCTTCAAGTCAGATATATTTCACATTGTATTGATCCAGAGTTTTTTCTTATACAGGAATTTGTTTTATGTCAAATGAATTGGTAAGTACACTATCAAAATATCCTTTATTTCCCAAGGTTCTGGAGGAGGGTCGCCAAAGAGAACATGAGATTCTTTGATAATCACGTTCGCCCTCCATTATCCTTCTTACTAATTATTTTTTTCATTTTCCTTCCCCTCCAAAATGAATGCTCTAAAAACAACTCTGATGCCTTTTAAACACTCACAAACACAATTCGACTATAATGCTTATCGTTTTTAGACTTTATATAACCAAAATAGTTAAGAAAAGAAAATAGTTATTGCTGAATATAACTGATTTTACTATTGTCAGTTAGTAAGATATTTGTCCTCTGTAACGGGTGGAAAATGAGTAACTGGTACATGCTTTTGCAGCCGAGGTATGTGGTGAACCAAGTGACTGCTGGGGATTATGAATGTCCAAAAAAGGTTTTGAAATTCTTGACAGATCTACATGCATCATTTCGCATGCTTAATCTTCGGAATGATTTTTTGCGCAAGAAATTTGATGGTAAGTTAAATCATTCTGGTGTTGCGTGTGCAATCTATGATGGTTAAGGTCCTTACGGATGTGCAGAAGGATGCCTTTATTCTTCTCGGCATTATCTTTCTATTATTATTATTATTTTTTTTTCCATGATGGCTATATAGCTAGATTGATTTTGAGCCGGTGTTCCTTTAAACTGCAATTTATTCTGCGTCATTTAACTTCTCGAAGTGATAATTTTCTCGGGACAGGAATGAAGTATGATCTTAGAAGAGTTGAAGAAGTGTTCTACGATGTGAAAATTCGTGGCTTGGCGACCAATGGAGAGTCAGTAGGCAAGGAAGGAGATCAAGGACAATCATGAATCAGGGTTGGCTTTCAACTCCTCTTAAAGTCTCGTTTTCCTTTGTGTTCTGTTGTTCGTCACCTTTGTATTGGAAAAAAAGTGGGTACATCAAAATTAACGATCTCATTTGGATTGGATCGATTTAGCTATGCACCAGTGACTTAAAAATTAATAACATAATAAATTTAAAATTTATTGAGAATGATGCTTAGTTTGTTGTTGGACTGAAAATGCATGTTTAAAATTCATCGAGAACGATGCAAATTTCTCTTTTCTCCTATACAATTTTAGCCTTTTAGAAATCTGCATTTACAATTTTAACTTAAAACACCAATCTCCGGTTCTATTATTCTCTATATTTAGATCACATTTGGAGTGACTTATCTTAAAGATAAGAATAAATGTATGACATTATGTTTGGCTTCTTTCGAGGAATCCATTATTTATTCATAACTTGAACTGTTTATATGCTTTCCAGATATGCTTATTATTGATGTGGGCTAACCGACCTTAAAATAAGCTCATGTTTGGTACATATAATTCAAAACTTATTTTTAACCAAACATTTTCAATAAAATAATATTTTCTATAGCATCAATAACTTTTCCATATTTTTTAACCAAATATTTTTCATCATATCACTATTTAAAATACATTCTTTTTTTAATAATATTCATTAAAGACACCATAACTCAACATAATTCATATATTTGAAACTTATCTCTAAGATAAACCATCTAAATATGCTCTATATCTAACAATACTGGTCCTTGAATTGTTCTTTCAAAAATATTAATTTCTAGTACTAAAATTATATCAACAACGTCACATGAAATGTATGATTCATTTCTTAAATATTCTATTGCTCACTCAACAGTGTTAATACTGTGTATAGATTCCTAAAGTACTAAAGCCATGCTCGTACTACCAATAAATTTGAATTCCTCTTTCTTGGTTTATTCGAGCATTCGACTTGAATATGCATTTGTAAAGGTAAAAGAGTCAAACGGTCAAATGACCAAACTGAGGTCAAGTTAGTCGCGCGGGGGGGGGGGGGGGGGGAAGAAGAAGAAAATAATTATATAAAAACAAAATATTTGACATAGATCGGCCAATTTTTAAGTAAACTGATCGATTTTTAATTGAATTTGCTCATCTTGAGGTTGAGTCAATGGATATTTTGAATGTTGTATACAATTATTAAATTTCTAGTTTTTTTTTTTTGGCCTACACCTATTACTCTTGTAACTCATTATTTCAAGATTGAATCGCAACATTAGTTAAGACAATAATTTTACTACAGTTATAGTACATTATTCTTTATATTGAGTCACGTGAACACTTATTGACTTTTTTAAGAAAATAGTTTTTTTACTAATCAAATCTTGCGATGTCAGGTATGATGTACAAGTGGCATTGTACCATGAGTACTATCATCTAGTCAGGTGCTAAGTATTTGCAAGACTGATATCATTATTCTACGTGGTAAATGTACAAAAAGTTAATGACAAATAAAATGTAAACAATAATATAAATTGGTAAGATTAATATAAATCTAATTGGGAGGGTCAATTTTGCGTTGACCTGATTAAGACATGACATAGCTGATTAACAGGAACTAAATCGACCTAGGCAACAACGAAAGCAAGTGATTATAAAGCATCGTAATCATAAACTAACTACGAATCTCCACGGCGGACGCCAAACTCAGATTCCATTACAACAAATTATATCCCTTTCGATTCCGTTCAATAAATGTTAGTACGGTACCCACTTTTCCACACTGGATGAAACTTGTCTCTCTCATTCCTCACTTTCCCTGTACTCTTTGCTCGATTCCTCGCTCTAACATTGCCCAAAAAATTGAAGCTTTAAGGTCAATTCTTTCTCTCATTTCTAAATAATTGCGTATTCTTAAATTTGTTAAATTTTTTTTATTCTGGGCATTACATTTATTTTTTGCTCGCAGTGTCGCTAATTATGTTTTTTTTTTCTTTTATTGTTATTGTTTATCGCTTATTTATCGTGTTTTCTGCTTTTATTTTGGGGGCTTGGGGAGTTTAAGGATGTTAAGTTATTTGAATCAATGTGAGATCAGAGATCTTTACAAATTACGCATCGACTGAGTATTATTATTTTAGAAAGAGAACAGTTTTTTTATGGTTGAATTTAAATACATTTTAGGAAAAAGAAATTCTACAGAAATTTGTGAAGAATACATGATATCAGGGTTGAAATAATTTCTGGTGCTAAAAATTAATGAGACGCAGTAGTTTAAATATTAATGAATTTTCAAAATTTCATCTTGGAATTAATACTTGAAGTTAGCACATTTCCATTCTTGAATCGTGAGGGTGCTTCTAATGGAGAATCTGATACTTGATGGTAAGTATGCAAACAGCTTTTTATGCGTAAGGATTCTAGTTTTAAGTTATCAAATATAATATCTCGTTAGGTTTATGATATCACTCTGCCTTTTCTTCTCGTTGAATGACATTGAAAACAAGCTCACTCGTAAATTCATCATGCAAAAGAAGAGTACGTTTTCTGACTTGTATATTCTACTTTTTTATGTTTTGTAGGCAAGTTCGATTAATATCCGTAGACAACCGACTCCAAACCCAGAGATATTACCCTGACCTTTTAAAAGTAAGTTTGTTGGAAACTATGTAAAGATCATTGCTGGAGCATAGAAAATAAAAAAAATAAATAATAAATAATGGCCTGAAGGATGTCAATTTGTTTATCAGCCAAGTCTATTAATGCATTGATTTGAAAACATCAAATGAATATGTACGGCTGAATTAATTGTATTCTTGTAAAAACTCAATAACGTGGCTGTAAGTAGTGCAAAGGAGGATGCACAAGGGAAAATTCTTAAAAAGCTCTTTTAAATTTGTTCTCTCTCTAAAGTCCTTATCTAAAGTTACAAATGTCTGAAAATTACTTAGGAATCTGAATATTGAAGCTTGCACGAATAGAATTAAGGATTAATCACGGTTAAAATTTAATAGCCATTCATTAGAGAAACCCTTAAATGAGTTTCACTGTATTGACACACATTTGCAATTGGGAAAGCCGCTGGCCGTAGGAACCTATTTTTAAATTTAGTTTCTAAAACTAGAATCTATAGAGAACTTTCTTGCTGGTAAATGGAAGAATCAACTTATCGATTGTGGAAATGCAAACGCAATTTTGAATCTATAATAGATTTTCCAGTTTAGAATGCTGTACATAAACATCGGAAGTTATCTTTAAAATCATGATTCTGCAACTATTAATAGATTGTCCAAAACTTATTGGTTACTCTGAATTGCATTTTATAAGTGATGACCCAAATTTTAAATTTCTTTGGCAATTAAATGAATTGTTTGCTGGCTGTCTAAATTGAGCATGTTCCTCATGTAGTGTTTAGGTTTGAATTTGTAAAGATTGAGACTTGGAGAAATAGGGGGAGGGAGACAGCAACGACAGTTCATGGGTTTAAGTGTGTCTGTTGGATTGAAGGAGAGAGTTTGAATTTAGTGATAGATGACAACTATGAGCGTAGATTAAGCCTGCGTCAGACGTTTGATGAAGTTGGCAAGAACTTGAACTACAAAGTTTCAGTACTTTTCTTATTTACATCCACTATCACAACAGAGATTGTTTATTCTAAATTCACTTTTTCTTTATGGAGTCAATGCTGACATAAGCTGTTGGATTTTCTGGCACTGAAGTAGCTTGAGCTTTTAGGATAAATATAAAATATTTTGGTTTCTTTAGGTAGAAGAAATTTTTGCTGGGAATTTTTTATTATTTTCCTTCTTTCAGCTACAGAGGTGATTGGACTTGATTGGGTAAAATTTCGAGTTGCTACATCTCTCTGAATTTATCTTCGACAGTGAAACATGTCTCTGTCTAACCCATTTGTTTTTCTTTTCAAAATGAAGCTGAATGGGCTTGATAAACTGAAAATTCAGCTGTATCTCAGGGCATATATGCAGAAGAGAGTGAATTTTCTCCTCTATTATCCATTTGTAATTCTTTTGCTGTTTATTTTGTTCTCTTTTTGTTGGTCACATATATGATCCAGTTAATTGATCATAAATAGGGTATTTTGTTTTCTTATGAATGGAACTTATATAGGACATCTTTGGTGCTATCAATACTATTTTTCAGGTGTCATGGAAGATGGACCTCTGACATTGGATGACGGGACAACTGACGTTCGACATCTGCTTGTCGAACCCCAAGATGAGCATGTTTCAATGGATAGCGTCTTGTGTTTCAATGAAAAGATCTCAGAGAATGCCTTGAAAATGGAAGAGGTTTCCTGCAGCTCTGGTATAGCCTAAATCTGAAGCATAACTCTCCCCTCCTCTTTAAACCAAATAATCACGTGAATACATTTTTCTCCTTATTGGTAGTTAGTGGTTGAAGGGATATAAAAAATTATTAGTAGTAATGAAAAAGGTATTCTTTATTTATTAGGCCCCCAGTTGTCCTCATCAAAACAGTCTTGCTTTCGCTAGGAACATCTATGGGAACAAAAACAGTCATTGTACCTGAGTGCGACTGTTTGTTATGCACCACTATGGAAGCATTCATAGTGATTCTGAATTCCGTCTTACAATTTCAATAATGAACAACTTTGTCTTGTTAGTAATGTGAAGGAATTAAGTGATATAAAGTTCACTGCTTCTTCCTTTTTTGGGTTGAGATATAATTATTGATATACGTTCAATTTTGTTTATTTATTTATTTATTTTTAACAGTCTTTGGATGTTGTTCATTTACTATGGTATTTGATATCCTAAATGTTTGAGTATTTGCTGGCTGCCATCTGAAACCTCATTGAACTTTGTGACTGTGCAGTTGGACCAAATTATGGTGTTGCTCAGGAAGGGGGAGTTGTTCCGAAGCAAGAAGTAGGTCATAATTATTTTAATCTTTCCCGACAAATGGTTGAGTATAGTCCCTATGAAATGTGATTATCGAGTTTAATTTTATGTTATATAATAATTTTTTTTGTTCATGTTCTTAGGTTAACAACCATTTACTATTCATTAAATATAACCCTGCAAATTGTGTTTTTCATTGATGGATAGTCTGTCTAGTGTCTTTTGTTGATACTTGTTGTCCATTGTCAAAAATCTTGCTGAAACACTTCTCTCTCTCTCTCTTTCTCTACACAGACACATACATAAAAAAAGCTACGGACAAGATTGTCCCCGAATGCTTTATATAATGTTTATGCTCAAATCAATGTTGTACGTTCCAATTATTCTTATCTTTTGGAATGCCATTTTTGGAACTTGAACTCCATTATTTTCTCTTTCTTTCTTCTGTTTTTTTTTTTTTTTTTGGCAATTTGGTGCTGTGTTTACAGAGGAATATTATTGCCATTGAAATACATGTTACTTTCGAGGGATAGTAGTTAGAAGACTTAATGATAGCTTTGACAAGGTTTTGTTGATTTTTGTGCACGTCTTTTGCTAAATGGCATCAACTTCTCAGTGGGATGGTTCACATGTAGGTACTTGATGTAATGCCAAGTGAAGTTGAAGCTGGATATTTTCAATTGTCAAATGATTTCTGTAGCATGGGTGAAGATTACTTTTCAGGTGGACATCCTTTTCCTTGATATTCAACTGTTATTCTGATATTTATAGTTATCAAGTGAGATAACCCACCAAAAATATTTGCTCAATTGGGTACAGGTATTGAATTTGCTCAAAGTATTACCAATTTGGATTATGGTTTGAGTGAAGGCTTGCACATGTCATTGTCAGAAAGTCCAATACCGGGGTCAAGTTCTGATGCTAACACACCTTGGAAATCAGATTTATTAGCAATAACTGATGTGACAGAATGCCAGAATGACCGGATTAACTTTCGCAATTCTGAATTAAGTGATATTTGTATCCGCCAAGAGTGTGAAACATCAGTTGAGGAGAAACCTTTGAAATTTCCTATGTCATCTACTATACAAAATATTTGTGAGTCGCAAAATATACCGAGCCATTCTCGAGGTATGTCATCTGACGAGGATGGTGGAAGCCTTTTCCCTTCTGATTTTACATCTGGGGAGTTGTTCTGCAGTTCGAAGATTCAGGAAAGCAAGGAATTTGGGCTGATGGGTCAAAATGCTGAGAGTAACAGTTCCAATGGCCAGGATGAATTGGCAAAGATCTCGAACCCGGCCAATAGTGATGCCCGTACTACACAAAAGAGATCTCGTAAGCCTACAAGGAGGTACATTGATGAATTAGCAGAGCCTATCTCTAGACATTCTAAGAGAAGACAAGAAGTTTCTATTTCCACCCCTATTGCTAAGACTTCAGTAGTTAAAAATCGCGAGAGGTGTCATATCGAATCGAAAATGAGAATTTCCCCAGAGGAGTCTTCTATCATTGCTATTCAAGTGCCGTTCGGTTCTTTAGTGCATAAAGAATGTCAAAAGAGTCATTCATCAGATATGGTAAGTTTGAAGCAAAACATGATCACCTTGTTACTTAACACGAATGCTTATTTTTTCTGCGAACTTTATTGTTTTGCTGCTTTCATCTCGATTTCAATGTCTGACATGCCCAAGGACTAGACCCATCATGTGAAATTTTTTGTGTTTTCTGAATTCTTTACGTGCTTGATTATTTTCAATTATTGCTTGATCTATCGAAAGATCCAATCAAATCAAACCTTTTTTTAGCCGCGCCAAACCATTGTAGTTTTGTGATCTACCTCTCTGTTTCGAAGAGGAATAGCTTTATGTCAACACAAGACATTGCCCGACCAACTTATTCATATTTTCCTTATTTTATCTCCAATTGGTGTCACCTGTTGGCTGGCGTGCACTCATTTTTTTTTCCTGTGTTTTAGTATGTCAAAATTTCTAAACATCTTCATTTCTATTTCATTTATCTTATGGACATGTCTGACTTATCGGCTCTCTGAATGTTACAGAATGAATGGTAAATCTTCCTTGCCATACCCAGCTTTCAATGGATGTGAGGCGCTATGAAGTATGACGTCAAGTTTAAGTTCCTTAATGGCTGACTAACCATAATGTCCAATATCATAAACCATAGCCAGTCTAATAACCATTTTGTAGAATTTATTTTTTAACTTGATAGAATCTTTTTCTTTTCAATTTCTTTTGTAGCACTTTTACATTTTGTCCAATCCCCTCTTATGCTATGGCATTGCATTCCAAGTCCTTCTTTGTTAGTAATTAATTCAAATGTCTAAAAAAATCACTCATTTTTGGACACTGTGATTTCTAGTGACCCTATTATGATCCAAACGTTTTAGGAACATGAATAAATACAATAAAATTTAAGGTGACTCCGTGTCACTGATTTTACCAAATGTTCATTGCCTAAGAAGAAGAAAGGAGTTAATTACATAATTCATCCTTCATTTGCTCCAAATAGAAAAAGAGGAAAAAGGAACAAAATCACATACAGGAGGGAAGGAAAATGAGGATTTATATGTTTTCTTTGTTCAAAATATTCTTGAGCCTTTATCTGTTGCAAAAGTCATTTTCTACTGGTCTTCAATTACTAGTCTTCAATTAAATGAAATATTCCTATATTTATGTGAACAGGTACTTAGTTCTGATAATGAGAATTCAGTGGACGAGTCGGAAGATATCTGCGTAGCTGTAGTGAGTCAAAAGAAAAGGTGTGGCTATGTGAATGCAGCTTGTGAAAAGAAACGCGATGGCTCTGTCATAGCAGTGAATCAAAAGAAAGGAGATGACTGCGTCACTGCAGTGAGTCAGAAGAAAAGGGATGATCGTGTTACAGCAGTGAGTCAAAAGAAACGGGATGACTGTGTCACAGCAGTGAGTCAGAGGAAGAGGGAAGATCATGTAACCCCAGTGTGTCAAAAGAAACGGGATGACTGTGTCACAACAGTGAGACAGAGGAAAAGGGACGGCCGTGTTTCATCAGTGAGTCAAAAGAAAAGGGGTGACTTTGTCACAGCAGTGAGTGAAAAGAAGAGGGATGACTGTGACTCAGCAACGAGTCAAAAGAAAAGGGACGATCGTGTTACAGCAGTGAGACGACCTGAAGTTAACAGTCGGAGGAAGCATCATATATTGTGGACTCTTTCAGAGGTTAGGAAATTGATTGATGGGGTTTCCCAATATGGGGTTGGAAGATGGAGTCGTATAAAGAAGCTTTTGTTCTCAACTTCCTCCCATCGTACTTCTGTTGATCTTAAGGTAAGCATTTCTCTCTCCATTAAACACCAATGAATCTTGAGGTGACCTTGATGCTAGGTTTATCTAGTCACTTCATTTAAGAGCTTAAGACGTTAGAGTAGGGTCACATTTATTTATTAAAATTTAGTCTTCAACATGCACCTTTGATGTGGGCACAATTTTCGTGAATGAGTGGCGATGAAACTTGTACCGAGGATGTTTGTATGCTTTGATATCATGTTGAATCACTTTATTTAAAAACTTAAGTTATTACTTGTCAGAGAAGGGATTCATTTATTTATTTAATTTTAGTGTTGAGCAGATCTTAATGTGTGTGGTGATCCTGTTATAGCTTATTACTGATGGCTGATAGAAAATTTATGCAGGACAAATGGCGAAATCTTTTGAAAGCAAGTGGCATTCAGGAACAAGGAACTAGACAGGTTAGTCATCTATAATCATTTGCATTTCTATATGGAATAGTGTTTATTAGAGCAAATATTAGAGACACCCCCCTTAGGTTTCTGACAAATCGGAGACACTCCTCACATTAAGAAAAATTACAATCTCCCCATTATTTTGAGAACCATATTCATCCCTTGTCCATTTTTTGAGTCACGTGTCATCTAAATTGACATTCTGGTACCTAAAATGCCTTTATGACAAAAGATGAAATTTCTACAATTAATTGCAATTTAATTTATATAGTTTAATAGGTGTGGTTGGGTTTCATTATAATTCGTGGGTACTCGAGATGTGTGGATAATAAATGGTGGTAGTTGTGAATGTGCGATTGAAATTAAATTGACTTTGATTAAAAGTTATAAGTAACTAATAATATTTTCCAAACATAGACAATAATAAGCTAATACTTAAAGACTTTGTACTTGCACAATTATTTGGATGATTGCACAACTTGCTACGTAAAATTTCAACTTAAAATTTGTTGAGGATTTGGTAATAAATGATTTAAAGTTCTTTAATTGATAATATATTATTTATACAAATTTAAATATTAACAAACACAAAGTTATCAATATATTTTATATTTATAAATTCATAAATTAAAAAAAGGATGTTAAAGATGAGCACTTGTTATTCACAGTTCATTTTAAATTTAGCTAAGATATTGTATGCATGAGTTTATTAAAATATTATACACCCTTAAAAATTGTTACTAAATGATTGATCATGTTATACAATAGAATGTTAAGTTATTAATGTACTAACATTATATATGATATTTGTATTTATAACTCGTGTTAAAGAAAGTACTATGTATATAATTTAACCGAAAATGCATATTAAAAAAAAAATTATACCACTTACAAAATAAGTAAATTCGTATGATATAATTTTTAAACTATGTCAAACAAGCTTTGTGTGTAATGTGTCAATTTATTTTCCTATAGTTTACTTTGGACAAATTAACTACCACTGAGGGTAAAAAAATTTCATCTTTTATTCATGAGGGTATTTTAGATATCACGGCCTTTCTTAAGGTTACATGTGACTAAAGAGTGGTGAGAGGGTGAATATGATACTCAGAACTAAAACCAGGGGATGTTATTGTAATTTTTCAAACGTGAGAGGGTGTTTCTGTATTTGTGAGAAACCTCAAGGGTCTAATTTTTTGTATTTATATCAGTCATAATCTTATCTTGTACTCTTCAATATTGAAGAGGTACTTGCATGCCAAAGTTGTGACCTTTGACATGTCCACATTCAGGGGGAGAAGAAACGGAATCTGGCTTGGCGCCCTCTGCCAAAGCCTATACTACGCCGTGTTTGTGAACTGGCCACCATTTATCCTTATCCAAATGGTCGTAAACCCAAGATTATTCACCATGTCCCCCCTGACAGAAGTACAGATATAACATTGAGCGACTATAAAAGAATTCTCCGAAGCATAAATGGCAGCTGATACTTTTGTTAGAACGATTTGCAAACTTAGCACATATTTGTGGTGTTCTATATTTTCCCCTGGTATTTTGCATCTATCCTTTGTAAAAACAGTGCACAGGAGTGTCGGTTATTAAAATTTTTTGTACTGATTGTCACTTGACATATTAATATGCATTTAATCTTTCAATTTTCTTCTGTTCTTTGAACACGCTTTGATACCTTTCACTTTGTCCCAATGCTTGGCAAATCTTGATCATCAGTCTAGTTTTTCTGAAACCAAGTTTACTTTTATTCTTACTTTAATTGCAAATTTGATCTCAAATCTGCCAAAATTTGGATTTTATGTTTATTTGCATTTGATGTGATTATGAATAAATTGAGTTGGGCCATCGGGGGCTCCACAGGAGTAACATAATCTAGTGAGGCAGTTGGGCATTAGTTGAAGGGGCAAGCAGGTCCCAGAAGAGACGAGACTAGGACAAGTATAGGCTGTATAGCCCCCACCCTGGTGTAAAGATAGCTCTGAACCATAGTAAAGACAGCTCTGTCTATGGTTCATGCTCAGTTTGGCTCATACTCGTTGAGCTTTATCTATTTATGTATTTTGAATTTCATCCAAACGAAATCGAACTCAGTTCATTTGGCCTGGAAAGACCTTGTTTTTACAACATGAATACTATAAGTCGGCAAATTATCAAAACTTGTGAACATGGTCTTACAAAATGAGATTTAGCCTTATCCATTATTTTCAAAATACATTTTTCTCTCTTTTATTTTCAATAATTCATTTTTCAATAAGATAATATTATGTATATTTTTTATTTTTTTCTTATTTTTTAATAATATTGTCAAACAAAATGTTATTTCAAAAAATAGGGCTCAAATAGGCGCTTAACAAGAAAGTATGTATATATTGAGATTCCGAAGGTGATTCTAATTTAATTTTAAAATGTATGTCCAAGTCGATAAGCACGTGGGAGGTTAATATCTCTAGTCAAATCAAATCATTGTCGTGACATTAGTCCCTGTTGGGCTCCATTGACAATTTTGGGAAAAAAATGAATTTTGAAATAGTAAATTTTTGAAGAATGGGTGATTAAAAAAAAAAATGTTTTGAATTCACATGTAATATTATTTCATTGAATACTTTTTTTTTCATAGTTTGGAAGTATGTTAGAGAGTCATACTTGTCACGAGTTAAAGAATTGTCTTGAAAGACTTGACATCGTGCATAAGTTCACATGAGAAGAAAGTTTTATTGATAATTTGGGAATGAGCTAGACAGTACGAACTACCTCAAACAACAGAAAATTTGATATATTATTAATTAAAAAGAGTACAATCGAGATATGGAAATAAATGTGTCATGTCATACCCTAGCAACTTTAAATTTGTAGATTGTGGCAATGAAACAAGAAAAATATTCATTTCGAAGAGGACTTCCTATCCTTGATGGCGTTGAGGTGTCACCAACTGGCAACTTGCCTGGCCCTACTCTCATGTGCTCTACATTCCGTAGTACTGTACAAATCCTCTCTCTCTGTGCTAGTGGATTAAACCCATTTTGACAATCATATTTTTCTAAAAAGAAGAATTTAGAATAGGAGAACGTATGGTTAAGAAGTAAGGAAAAATTTTGAACTTACGTGTAAAATATTTTATTGTGTGAATGTGTAAAAAATATGATTATCAAACAAGAGCTTAGGTAAGGTACTTAGTTTTTAAACAAATAGGGCCAACCAGCCAGCCAGGATTCCTTAACAAATATCCATGCCTACCTGCCTGTAGGTGCCCCAACCATTCAAATTTACCAACAAAACCATCAAAATTGCATAGTCATCCATGAACCCCTTTCCATTAGAATACTCGACACCAAATTTTGCAAGTCCAAGAACCCCTTTCCATTAAGTTCTTCAATCTACTTGAACACAACCGAGTACAAAGAAGAACTAAGCTCATCAAAATTAAACGTATAATCGTCTACTCTCGAGAGCGATAATGACACGTAATAGAAAATCAATAATAGAAATAAGAGAATTATGATGCGTTGATCTATTTGAGCACGACCGAGTACAAAGAAGAACTAAGCTCATCAAAATTAAACGTATAATCGTCTACTCTCGAGAGCAATAATGGCACGTAATAGAAAATAGAAATAAGAGAATTATGATGTGTTGATCTACTTGAGCACGATCAAGTACAAAGAAGAACTAAGCTCATCAAAATTAAACGTATAATCGTCTACTCTTGAGAGCAATAATAGCGCGTAATAGAAAATTGATAATAGAAATAAGAGAATTATGATGCATTCACGGCTTCACGCATTTAACGCTCCTATCTAGATAGAGATATCGAGATAGAAAGAGAATCATATATGTGTACTTTATAATATCTACAAGTTATGTGTTAAGATTTATGAGTGGGGTGTTCACTTTGCCCAAGAAGCTTATCTCTCCCATCCCTCTTTCGTATCTTATCTGCTTAAATCCACATTCGTGGGGTCGGTCGAATTTTGACTTCAGAAGATCACAATATTATCTCCCTGTGCGTTAGTACATTTTCGTATGCTAAAATGTTCTCAACAACATGCAGTAATTTGAGTGCACTTTTTAATGTCAAACTTTCACTTAACTTCACTCTAACTGTCTCACCTATATATAAAATAAAATTTGAATAAATTTTATTTATTCTCTCTAAATCATTTTCTCCTTGTGAAAAATCTGCAGCTGTAAGTGAACGTAATTTTCAAATTGAGATTACTTTGCGGGTTTCTCGTTTCTTTAATGTTGCTCTCGAAGTTAAGGATTCAAGTCATTAATCTATAGCAATCTGCACGTGAGGGAGTCTAGCTGGTACAAACCGTATATCCAAAATATATTGGCTCTTTCTCCTCTTATATAAACCATTCTTGACATGCAAAACCAACCTCAACTCCCAAAACCCTTTCCTCCATAACTTCCATATGCATACGCACATATAAGCACAAAAGATGAAGAATTTGAAAGGGAAATGTTTCAAAATATTCATCAAAAAGTGGCGAAAAATGGGTTTCAGATTCCTGGATTCTGCAGCCGGTAACAAGTGTTTCCAGTGGTGTTTATGGCCTTCATTTCATGAAGAGAAAATAATTCCAAATGATGTCCCAAAGGGTCATTTAGTAGTCTATGTAGGAGAAAATCACAAGAGGTATGTAATCAAAATGACCTTACTTGATCATCCACTCTTCAAGGCATTGCTAGATCAAGCCCAAGAAGTGTATCATTTCATCACTGATTCAAAACTCAGGATTCCGTGTGACGAGAATATCTTCCTCAGCATCGTCCAGTGTTCCACACGCCCACCACATCGACCCATACCACAATGCCTATGACCCTTCATCCACTATTTGACATATCAAATATGCAGTTTTGAACATGACTGAATAGTGTGCACTAGATTTTAACTTTTACTGCCGAGTGTACAGTTTTTGTACGACTCACCTTACCTATAACTTAGAAAATAAGTAACTACATAGTTACTTCTTGTGCACACTGTCATGTTGTAATATGAATTCATTATTCAGCCGCAATGGAAAGCTGTTTGTGTCATTCCGCACATTCATCAAACATTTCAAACTTAATCGAAGTTTGGACGGTTTGCCTGAGAGAAGTAATCGAGAGGTGCATGTGTTTGAACATATATCGGTTGGCTTGCTTAGGCCAACAATGATGTCCTCCAGATATCTTAACTCATTGAACTTAGCCACAAATTGCAGTTGCAGTATTTCTTCAAGGCCTGAACAAGGAACCAATCTAAAGTCATCTCAATGGCCAGAACTAACCTTGATGTGCTCTTATCACCATTTCTGCCCCCCACCAGCTCCGTCCACTTTAAACTTGTAGACGGACATCTTCATGCGGTGGTCTAAAACTGACATTTTGTTTTGACTTTTTGAAATGGAAATAGGTCCCGTTTTAGTTTTTATGCGTACGTAATTTGTCACAGAGTAATGTTATTTAGCATTATTGGAGTTTAACATCAATATAAATGGCTCCAGACATTAATTTACAGGTTCAATTAAATTAATCACATCATTTCACATTAAATTGAATATATCACATAATGTCACATACATTGATGTTCTCGTCATATGTATTGTTACTACAGCTAATTAAAATTTGACTCTAATATCTAAATGGTGTCAATTCATAATGTTATAAATATAGGAACCCGATGTTGCTAAAGTCTGTGCTTATGAAATGTGTGATAAAAAGTGGATAAAAATTAAGAATCCAACGAAAAGTGTGACTATAAATGAACTTCGACCAACTTTTTAACAAACAAAAGCTTTACCAAAAATAAATAAATAAAGAAAAATGAGAGAGGCTTTACCAAAGACAAGCACATAGCTTCTTCCTAGGAGACTACTGGGACCAAAGATAACTCTGTCTTTAGTATGCGTTCCACAATATTAGAAAGTGAATACTGTTGAGCCTGCCTCAAATTTGTGAACTAAAAGAATTCTTGTTTGGTAAAAAACATGACCAATCGACTCGGGAACCTAGCGCCTCCAACTGAGACAAGCTGCTACAATTCCACGAAAACTAGCTGTTGGAGGAGTCTTAAAACACTAAACATTACAATTTACGTG
Source organism: Fraxinus cuspidata (assembly GCA_903798385.1). Lineage (NCBI taxonomy): Eukaryota > Viridiplantae > Streptophyta > Magnoliopsida > Lamiales > Oleaceae > Fraxinus > Fraxinus cuspidata. The sequence goes on from CAIGRP010000580.1 coordinate 22,067, forward strand.
CTTGTTTGGGGTGTGCTCACAGGTCTCAAAGAATGCATATATAAAAAGTAGACAATCAAGACATTGGGTAAAAAAAAAATCAATTTTGTGACAGCACATTTGAATCCGTCTAGTAGAGGAGGTCACAGTCCAGCATCAGTAATATACCTAAGGCCAAGGGCTGAAATTGAAATACTAATGATCTTTATTATGTCAATAATAAAGTACTTCCAATAAATATGTGAATCTTCGATGACATTAAATAAATTCCTTGCGAGCAAGAATGCAGGAACTTGTGCAAAATACAAATACAAACCATAACCGATGATTTTCTCAACCATCAAAAACATACTTTCGATTAGTTTCTCGACGATCAAAATTCAACCAGGGATTAAGAATAATAGGACATTCATACTTCATTTAAAATCAGGCTTCTCTGGATACGTGCATCCTGACCTCTGGATAATGACATTTGCGGCATAACAACCTGCTTTTACACAATCTTCAATAGGTTTCTCTAGAACCAATTGAGACAGAAATCCTCCAACAAAAGCATCCCCTGCAACAAATGTAAATGCAAAGTTTTCAAATCATATGCTTCAATCTGCTAGTGGTATAAGATTGTGAGCACAGTGTGATGGTAGTAGATAAGTTGAAAGAAGTTAGATTTGAGTCATTCGCTTTAAGAGTAATAATTGCAGAGGATGACAATAATGATACACGGCCTAGATTTGAGTCATTATTTGGGGTCAATTTGCTAAGAATAATTAGGGAAGTTAAATTATGTTATACAGCATTCCAACAAACTACAAGTTTCCATTAACGTCAAATTTGTTTGTGCGCCCGGAGTTGGTACTCGAGCTTTTTGACATTATGAAATGTAAAGTCCCGCACCTGCGCCATTGGTATCAATGAGCTTTTCTTTTGGCAACAGAATTACAGGGAACAACTTCACCTTTCCATCCTCTGCGACAACAACTGGATCTCCACCCTGAGTGATGACAGTAATTCTTTTGCGTGTTTCATTGGCCTTCGGCAATTGGGAAATTTTCAAAGCTATTTCTTCAACATTTTCAGTCTGTTCATCAAAAACTACAGTTAATTATATTGCTAAAAATGTTGTCAGCAAATCTCGTATAAAGAAGCCATTACCTCCCAGCCATGAACTCTGGAGAAAGTTCTTGCCTCTGTTTCATTTCCAAAGACGATGTCAGCATACCTGAACCAAGTAGTAGGAATCATTCAATCAATTTCTCGATGACCCATTCAAATAGTTAATCAATAGAATAAGATGTTGGCCTTACGGAAATACTTTGTCTTGGACATCCTTGAAGAACTCACAGATAAATGGAGCAGAAAGGTTAGTAGAGAAAATCTGCACATGCATAAAATATTTTAGAGGTAGGAACAGTTTCATCAGAAAAAAGCTGTTCAGGAACAAATTGCACAATAAAATTTTGGTTCAAGAAACATACCTTATTTTTAGCAGCTGCATGCTCAGCAACAAGCAGTATAGATTCTGGGGAAACTGTTAGAAAAAATCCGGCGATGTAGATGTACTTGGCCTTTTCAACTGTCAAAATATCTTCAAATGATCAGATTTGTAGCAATTTGCAGCTGACAAATTGGCAATAAGTGATCTGCAACATATTAACCCACAATATTGTTAGTCCAGTAAAAAAATGGACACAAAAAAGACCATTTATATGTTACTTGCTTGGGTTCATAACAAAGGACAAGGGAGCCAAACAAAAACTTTCTAAAAGAATTTTCTCCAAAAATATCTAGTAGCTTCACCGACAGCAGCAAAACCAAAAAACTAAACTTCACATGGCTTAAATAAGAAGTTACATAATTTAAACATGTGCCACATACAAATGCAGAAACGCAGTTGCCCGTGTGTCATTTTTACTAGAAAACAGCTGATGCACAAAATATGAATTATGAAAGTTAATTATGCAGGTAATCAAGCCCTCATTTTATGTATGATATTTCTAATAGGTTTTTTTAGCGCAACTTCTAGAATGATATTCCATATTAGAGATGTACTTGGCTATCATGGTCTACCCAACATAGTTTCAAATAATGCTAACGTTTGGTGTGCAAATATTACCAGAGTTCTATTTTTCTTATTTATTTTTTGGCAGGCAATATTATCAGAGTTCTATACCTGCTCCCTCAACATAAGAAGTGAAAGTCAGATGCCATTATTAATGGGGCTTTCCAAAGATGGACTTCTGTCAAAGTTCATCCATATTAGCTCACCACACACCTGTTTCTTCAGCAAATGCACTTCCAGCAAGAAGAAGTTCATTTGCTTTGGGTTGCCAAATGCACATTAAGTCTATGTTTGGTTTTGCGAAAAATAGATTTCTATTAGATTTTGTTTAAATTGATGAAATGAGTGGTTGAAAGTTGATAAAAATCATGGGTCCCATGAAATGCGTGGTTAAAATTACTTGTCGACTTATTGTAGCAGTTTAATTGCAGAATGCGGCACTCTACATAGATGTAGCTGCACATGTAATTTTCTAACCCTTCAAGAAATAGTTTGTTAAAGTCAAATCACTTTTTACCCCATTTTGACACACATTATCTCAAAATACATTATTTCAAAACTCATTTTCAACCACATTCTTCAATAAAATAGTATTTTTTATCTCATCAATAACTTTTCCTTACTTTTTAACCACATATTCCCCATCATATCATTGTTTAAAATACATTATTTTCTCAATAATATCCATCAAACACCCCTGATATTTTATCCTATTTTCAGAAATTGAGTTATAAAAGCAGGTAATGTTCCCAATGAACCAAGCAGAAATGAAAACAACAGGAAAGAACAATTCTTCAATCTAAAATGTAAGAGGACTAGTGACGATAGTATTATGATCACTGACACACCATCAAATAGATCTCTTTTCTTTCCTTTTCATTTTAGAGAGTACCACTCACATCTGTTCAATAAGAGTTTAATAAAATCAAGAATATTTATGGCATAATTTTTTATCACAATTGTAAATATTAGAAAATCCAATTTAATGAATTAGAAGATAAGATGGTACAAAGAAAGTGGACAGTCCAATACAAACACATGGCAGGCTGGGGAAATAAAATCTTAAATAAATGAACTGACCTTTCACCACCAACCACACATACAGCACAAGTTCCAGTAGGAGAATCATCTTCATAGTAATGAACCTAATGCAACCACATGGAAGGGAGAGAATATATTTCCATTATGGGACTTTACCTATTGAGAAACTGGAATAAACTAAAAACCAAGGCAAGAAAATGAAATTGACAGTAATACAGTAATGGTGAACGATGGAAACAATACGATGTTAAGCAAGTATAAGAAGAGTAAATTATAAAAAGTGAATGTCTCATGACAATGTTTTCATTTCACAAGTGAAATCATGGCCTTAGGTCAAATTATCAGTAATGACACTAATGGATGAGAAAGCTATAAGTGAACAAAGAACTTACATTAACTCCAGCTTCTTTTGCATTTTTCTTCATTTCCTCCCCATATTTGTCCTTTCCGATTGAACCCATGTAACTGGTTGCACCAGGAATTTGAAGCATCCACTGTAAAGGACAACTTGATAACTTATTTTTCTATACAATCTAGTAGCATGACGTTGCTAAGAGTTTTAGATCCATAAAATGGATCTCAGATTACCTGAGCAACTCTGATTGAATTTTGAGTAGCTCCTGTGGTAACAAATTATACAAAAACACCAGTAATGCTCAGTGGTACACTAGTGAAAAATGAGATCAGACCAGTTTTAAGATTCCAATTCTTCAGTTACGAAAAATTTACCTCCAGCAATGTACTCCACGTTGTACTTTGATGCCATTTCATCATACCTGATAATACATTCATCAAAATTATTTTCCATGCACGATTATGAAAATGGTACAAAAAAGAACTCTAGTTCTCTTCTTTCCAACACACTTTTCTTCATTATATGGTCACTTTCTTGTAACTTATTAGATGAGCCTTAAGATCATCTTCTGAGCAACTGAACTAGCAATACATTTGCACAAAATATACTAATTCAATTAATTTTGTAAAGAGTAAAATAATATCCAAATTGAGAACACCTAACTGAAGATCTAGGAGGGGGGAAAAAGGCACTCTCCCTACTGGCGCAAAGAACCCTTAAGGAGACAAAAAATTAAAAAATGGTTGCAATATAGGGGAGGAGGGAAAAAAAAAAATTCAGGTTAAGATTTACAAAATGTGGATTGCTGCATTTCACTAAACAAGAAACACAATTTATTGTCAATATGTGTAACAACCCGAGTCTCTGTACCCAAGCCGTTAGCGAGGATTCAGCTTAAGTTTCTAATTAGACTGAGAGGTCTTGGGTTCGAATTCCAGAAAACGCGATAGAAAGCCGTGAGAAATGCCCACCCAAAGCGGACAGTACGTAAAGTCGTAAACTAACGGCTCAGCTATAGAAATTCAGGTCGTTACAATGTGAACTACCAAAGTACTAGAGAACAAATTTGGGAGACTAAATTTGAAAAATTTAACCCCTGCTTGGTCCGGATTAAAATCTGATTTTAATCCAAGTTAAAGTCAAAATAATCAATATTAACCATATCTTTCACGGGTCCCACAACTTTTCAACCACACATTTCAAAAATTACTATCAAAATCTACTAAAAATATTAATTTAATCTCCACCAAACACCATCTTAACTTGATACCATTTGAAGTAACAATACCCATTCGGACATTCCAAGAACCATGTTGCTACTCTAATTAAGGCTATGTTTGAGCTCCATTTTTTGTGAAAATGAGTTATCTAATAATGATTATTTTGAAGAATGTGTGGTAAAAAAGTAAGGAAAAGTATTTGGTTTATGTGTAAAATTGTTTTATTGAGATAATGTGTGGTTGAAATGAGTTTGAAGAAACATAAGTTTTTAGAAAATTGGCTCAAGCAGGGGCTAAATGTAGAAGTGTCATGTATCAAATTAACATTTTCACAACCATAACAAATTCATTCCCAAGGAGAGATGTTCTGTGCTCCAAAGTCTAAATGATACATTGTTTTATCAACATTTTGTAGAATTTAAAATTTAAGTTTTGTTTCTCATGAAAACTTCCTGAAACCAAATTGTATACAATGACAGTGAATCAGTTGTCAAGTTACAAAAATCTCAGTGGAAGTCTTCCAGTTACTCTATGTGAATTTAATATACAACCAACAAGCAAGCATAGAACGATATGAATTTGTGTTTCTGGAGATATGTTTTTCGTGTCAGCAACCATGGCAATCAACAATAACTTTTTGTGGTGGTCGAGGCGCCAACACAAAAAAAATGTAAGCCTTATTCCCCCAAAATATTTGGGAGTTACTTATAGGAGAATTAGAGCCTTTAATTGATTGTTGATCATCTGCATTCAACGCTCAGTACTATGACTGCCACCCAAGAGATTCCAAGGTCAGTAGAATTTAAATCCAATGGGGATCGAAGATTCGAAATGGGTTTATTTACTCTGTACTCGGCTCCATGAATCTCTTTTTGCCTCTGTGTTTAGTTTTTCTGTCTAACGATATGTTTAGAAGTAGTCCTCAGTGGTCGACAAAACACAATAAAAAAATAAAAATAAAAATTTGCCATACAAAGTATAATTGGACACCACTGTAGAGTATAAATGTGAAAAAGAAGGTAATGTATTGTTCACTGCAGTTTTTATATTTATTAGGATTCTACAATTATATGCAAAACAATAAAACAACTAAAATACAGAAAATATTGCACCAGAAATTTAATTACTAATCTATAGGTAAGATAAATCATCCGACAAAGTAAACAGGGGATATTTACTTACATAGACAAGTGCTTCTCTTCAGCCAGAATTGCATTGTTCAATTTAATATCAAACCTGTCAAAACAATAATAATAATAAAAAAAATTAGCTTCACTATATGAGCTTAATTATTGCATAATCAAAAATCAGTAGTCCTAACGCACTGATCTGTAGAATTATAACTAGTAAATCCGAGAGATTTGAAACTTCTAAGTCATACAAGTAGAGAGATCATCTATTCATTGATAAGAAAAAGAACTCATAACCTAACTATTCACAAAAACAATATCACACACGTGCTAATTAAATACATAAACCTTCCACATGTATAGATCTGTGAAATTAAATGCTAAGATGTGAAAGCATCAGATAAGCCACTGCTAGATCTCAACTTAAGCACGCATATACATAAAAAAAAAAGTATGTTTTAACATGAATTACTTGTCCAAGAATTCTTGATCCACGACAGCAGAAATATCCAAAAGTGGATTTCCCATTCCCAGTAGAATTCCTTCGTTCTCCATTTCTGATTTACGTAACTCAGGAGTGGCCGAATATATCCGCAGCAAAAGAGTGCACCGTGTGAAGCTGTGTAGTGGGGAAGGTCACCTTATATGGGGAAGATTGTACGTTGGTCCCCAACTTATTTTCCCAATAGTAAACTTGATCATCAATGTCTGAGTCAAATGCACAATGGGTCACTTAACTTTGAGCAGAAGTACATCTAGGTTAATCAAATCGTTCAACCTCGATTCGCTTCCTGATCTAATCAATCATCTTCAATTTGGTGAAATCAAGTCACTTCGATTTGTTTGCAAATATGATTATTATGTGAATTTCCTATCAATTGAACTGCTAGTCGGACAATAGAAATAATGTATGATTACCACATATGTAAATATACCAACAATGCATATTATCCATCTTAAACTCTTGTTTGACTGGGATTAAAATCAAATATTTATTATAAATTGATAAAAGTTATTAAAATAAATAGTTGAAAATTTTGTAGATTTCTATGTAGTTAAAATAAATTAATGATTTTGACTTAAATTAAAATCTAAATCAAATAGGGACTAAAATATATTCTTACAAAAAAAGCTATATAAACTTTTTACATGTTATTCATTATTTAAAATGTTGAGATCAGCATATTTCTTTAGATAAAATGACATAATGGACAAAGTGATCGGATTTACAAGTAAATCAAAGTTAGGTAGTTGATTGCACTAAGGGTGTGTTTGATAACACACTTTTTCCTTGGAAAATGGAAAAGTTTTTCCAATTCCAACCGAATGTAGTGTTTGATATGATAAATTTTCCCTATAAATTTTTTTCTACCCCCCTCCCCCCCACGCGCCCATTTTCCTTCAAATTGCGGAAAGTGTTTCTTTAGCTTTTGATGAGAAATTGATTTCCAGCTTTTTTTTAGGCAATCAAAAAATATTCTAGACACAATGGTAAAAAAAAAATTATCACTTTTATTGATAATTTTCATGTAAAACAAATCCAAACGAATGATATTCGGTATGTTTTTTTAAAAAAAATTTTAAAAAAAATTGGCAATTGGAACAAATGCTAGACCCAATAGTAGAATAAATTATCATTTTAATGGACAATTTCCATGAAAAATAGAGCCAAACGGACACTAAACTTTCAACATTTTCTAGGTAAAAAATTATACAAATCAAACACAATTAATTACAATTCTCAGTAAAACAATTTCTAAACAATTCAATTCCCTAAAATTCATTTTCTTTCCATCTATTTTCCACATTTACAATCAAACGGACCCCAAATTAAATATGGGTAAGTAGATCTGGACGCAAATTGAAGTAGGGTGATGTGATAGCATCAAAATGAAGATAAGTGATCAATATGCACATCGGCTTAAAATTGAATGATTCACGGTGCTTTACCCATATATCTCATTACAAATTAACTATTAATTCTCAAGAACGACAAATTAGGGCTAGACACAAACCAACTCAAATTGCTCAAACCGACCGATTTGAGTTAGTTTTTAAATTCAATAGGGTTGGATTGGGTTGAAAAATCAAATTTGAGGTCGGGTTAGGATCTCACGTTATGAATTAAAATTCAACCCAACCCAATGAATTAAAAAATTTAATATCTAAAATAAAAAATCTAAATAGACACAATGATGGAGACAAGATAATGATTTAGAATGTACAAACGTTCCCTTACATAGGCTGATTGGTATGATATTATGTATAGATGTAAAATAATTTGACGATAAACTAAAATTTAAGATTGTGATAATAAGATGAATAAATTTCAAAAAAATTATACAAAGAAAATGCTCAATAGTTTTACACTTATTTATAAATTAATTTTCAGAAAGAATTTATTATATAAGTTAAAAATAATGGACTTTGTTTATAGGCGCTAAGGGGTTAAGAATTTATAATAGATTGGGGATAAGAGCGCAATTTTGTTATTTTATAGGCTAGATGGTGGTAGCGAAAGAGTTGGTAAGGTAGGTAAGCTTAGGTAGGTAAGCTTATGCGGAGATTTTAAGTTTTTTTTCCGGTGATTGCGTTGTACCCTTTTCTTTTAGTCCTCAATTTCTATTCTTGTGGGTTTGATTTAGATTATTTTGGAAGAATGTATTCTGAAATAGTAAATTGATGGAGAATGTGTGGTTGAAAAAGAAGGAAAAACTATTGATGTGATGTAAAAGATTATTTTATTGAAGAATGTGTGGTTGAAAATGAGTAGAATAATGAAAATGAAAATTTTAACACACAATCTTTGATAGAATAATTTTACACATAAATTCACACCATTTCTTATTTTTTAACCACACATTCTTCATCAAAATACAATTTCAAAATAAATTTTGGACAAAAAAATTGGGCTCAAATAGGCTTTTAGTGTCACGTTATCGAATTAAACTATTGGTCACATTAAAAATCCGCAAGTCCGAACTAATATAACCCTTGTTTGATGTAGATAAACTTTAGATTTTTAACAGATTTTGATAAAAATTGATGAAATGTGTAGTTAAAAAATTATCAATCTAAAAAATGTGTGGTTAAAATTAATTGCTCGACTTTGACTTAAAATTTATTCAAAGGTTTTAATTGAACCAAACAAGGACATAATGCTAGTTTTCATAGTCACTTAGATTAGTAACATGACAATTATGACGACTAAAACATAAACAAAAGAGAGTACAATAAATGTAGATTAATGTTATTCATCATCACTAGTGTTAAACATTAGAATAAGTGGCAATTACATGTCACTAAATGTTATATTCATTTAAATACAAAGTCACGTGACTCATTTAATTAAACCTATAACATATAAATAATGATATTCATAGTAAATACTACCGATAGTCGTCATACGTGATATACACGACAATTTGTTATTTAATAAAGAAGGCAAACAAAAACTATCATATCAATATATCAAATAAAAATTGTCATGTGTATACGACGTAGGGCGACTACTGATAATTTTCATTATAAATAACATTACTAAAAAATATAGCTATCTATATTGATGCTATACAACATTATTCATAAATACCATGTCATTAAACGCAATCAGAACCAGATTGATTAGTTGGGTAGGTGGGAGTCATCAATGCGCCCACCACAATCTTGAGATTTACAGTATCTTGAGAGGGGGAATATATTATATTTGACCATCAGTTTATTTGAAGTTTTAATACATTTTTAATATATTCAACAATGAATCAAGGACGGGATAGTACCTAAATAAATGATAAATAGTATTATTCTGCAACTTATATTAAAAGTATAAGTTTCATTGTAAGTTTGTGTTCTAGGTAGGATACGAATTGCTGGCAAACACTCCGACTTCAAAATTCTCGAGTCTTCGCACAAAGTTGTGAGAATTTGTTTCTGATATTTGTTGACCAAAGGTTATAGCAAACTGCCTATGCATCCACAGCAAGATGATGGCAAATATTGGCATGGTAGAGAGAATTCTTTGGTCAATGATATTGAAGTCCAATTATGTTGTTTGTATTATTAAAGAAATGAAAGATTTTGATGTCTTCTCAATTGATGAATTGAAGGAATATTTGTTCATTTGAAAGAAGAAATAAGTCACAACTCAAAATATATAATAAATTTGGATTAAGTACTTACAACAATACTGTTCTTTAGGACAGAAAATCCTCACTGCCTATGCAGACAAGAACATTAAGCAATTTTTACATACTATTTGCTAACAGACAAATCATATTAAAAACAAAACAAGAAGGTAAAGAAAACAGAAAGGTGCGTTCTCAGAGAATGTTTCATGTGAAATGTGTTGAGCGGAATGTTGACACCAAGACTTTCGGGCTCAGTATTTCACAAAGATACCGAATCAAAACCACAATGTTCAAGACCCAAAACCACTACTACAATCACCCCTTAACTCCGGTTGCTTGGTTGCCCACAAAGGACAGGGTATGAACTATTTGCAGCCACAAGAATTAGCCACAAAGGCTGAAGAGAAAAGGGAAGAAAAACGCTACAGAGGAAGCACGAAGCAAGGAAGACTACAGCCGATGGTTTCCCTCACAGGTAAGCTTTGCAAATAATAATTTCATACACCCTAAGGCCAAGAGACGGCAGCCAACATATAGATTAATTAGGTGGGCTTTTAGGTTAAACAATAATTAGACCCATGAGTTTAGTAAGGAAATTATACATGGTCTATCAACCAAAAAAGCCTTCCAAGGAGTAATGAGTTGGGCCATGAGTAACTCTTATAAAATGGGGCTACTTCAAATGACCCAAATAATTATATGTTTAAGTTGTTACAATTGTGGTATCGATGTTTCAATTCAGCCATTGATCGACTGAATAAATAATGATTAACATCACTGCTCAAGAGTTCGTTTGACAACAATTTACCCAACAAACCTCTACATTTGTGTCAAATGACCTACAAAGAAACATTATTACTCGTTAGTAATAATTTGAAAAAGGAGAACCGATAAAATTGAAAATTATTTACATCCACCAATGTTTAAAAGATCTTTACAACTTCTAAATTTCACCAGTGGTAGCACCTTAGTGCCCATGTTTGAGGGATTATATTGTGTATGTATTTTCTCAAGTGTAACAACTTCTTGTGACACAATATCTCTAATGAAATGTAATCTAACATCAATGTGTTTTGTACGTTCGTGAAAAATAGGATTTTTGCATAATTACAATTTCTTGTGACACAATATTTCTAATGAAATGTAGTCTAACATCAGTGTGTTTGGCGCATTCATAAAAACAGAATTTTTGCATAAATGTATAGAAGATTGACTATCAAATATACTATAACATAATCATTTAAAACACAAAGTTCATGAAGTAAGCATCTAATCCATAAAACTTCTTTAATAGCTTCAGTTGTAGCAATATATTCAGTTTCTATCGTGGATAGCACAGCTATGTGTTGTAATTGTGATTTTCAACTAACACGAAAGTTAGACAAAGTAAACACAAATGAATAGGTAGATTTCCTAGTATCTCTATCCCAGCATAGTCACGTCTACAAAATCCTTCAGTTTCACACCTTCATTATTGATACCGAACCTTAGACCTACATCACTAATTCCCTTAAAGTACCTTAACATTCATTTCAGAGCTTCCCAGTGCTCAGGATCACGATTAGACATCTATCTGCTAAGAGTGCTAACAGCAAAAGCTAAGTCTGGTCTAGTGCAAACCATCAAATACATAACAAAATACATATGGGATTCTACTTATGTATTCTATTTCTTTTTCATTACAGGGAGTCTAATCTTTAGATAATACAAAGTGATTAGCTAAAGGTAATGGAACAGGTTTGCAATCATGTATACCAAATTTCTTTAACACCTTTGAAACATATGAGAACCGATGCAAATACAAAACAGAATTTGATATATCTGTTTTAATTTCCATAACTAGGATTCTTTTAGCATTTCTTAGATCTTTCATATCAAATTCACCATTCAAATTTGTTTTTATATTATTTATCCACTTAGGTGATGAACTAACTAAGATCATATCATCCACATATAGTAATAAAAACACAGTCATTATTAGCATCATTATGTTGAAAATATAAGCAATTATCAAACTTACTTCGTTAAAACCCTATGGATAGTACAAAAGAATCAAATCTTTTATACCATTGTCTATCTGATTGTTTTAGACCATATCAAAATCTTTTCAAGAAGCACATATGATCAGGTTTTAGTTTATTTTTAAAACTCATTGGTTGATTCATAAAGATTTGTTCAACAAGTTTACCATGTAAAAAGACAGTTTTTACATCAAATTATTCAAGTTCCTAGTCAAAATGTGCAACTAATGCAAGTATGACTATAATAGCAGTATACTTAACAACTGGTGAAATTTTTTTGTAATAATTAACCCCCTTCCTTCTGAGCGTACCCTTTGGCCACTAAACTAGTGTTAAATCTTAAGGGTTCAGATGCGCAAATCAATAGTAGATTTATTCTTAGGTCTAGGTACTAGCTCCCAAGTTTGATTCCTTCCTAAAGAACTCATCTCATCTTTCATTGCCTTAAATCACTTTTCAGATTGTTCACTTTTCATCGCCTCCGTAAAGGTATTTGGCTCTCTATCAGCTAACTCCTGATAGCTTGCAAGAGCAAGAGCTAACTCGGACTCATATCCAAATCTTATAGGTGTTCTAGACCGTCTCATCTTTCTATCTCTAGCTAAGTTATAATCTGTTAAAGGATTCTCTTATTTAGGATGTTCCTCTATCACTACTTCCTCTATATTCTCCATGTTCGATGTTGTTCCTGAGTATCCATCTCACTCTGTGTAACAGGGAAGGATGTGCTAAATTTTCCTAATTCTATGATTTTTCTCTTCATCTTGTTTTTCTTCACTCACAGGTTCAAATTCAGCTTTAAGGCACGGCATTTCACCTTCATTGAATGCAACGTCTCTACTCACAATGATCTTAACCCCTTTTGACTCCTATCCCACAACCTTAAACCTTGACACCTTCAGGATAACTTAGAAAAATATATTTTCTAGCTCTAGATTCAAGTTTTCACTCACTTTGATGAGAAAATGCAGTACAGCCAAAATTCTGAGCGTAAAATAATCGCTTAGTTTATCATAATTTTTCATACGGAGTATCACCATTCAACGCAACAGATGTAGTCAAATTAATCAGATAACAAGCAGTCATAACAGCTTCTCCTCAAAAGGATTTTGGAACTCTATAACTTAATATCATGCAATGCACTTTATCAAATAAGGTTCTATTCATCATTTCCGCTACCCCATTTTGTTAGGGGGTCTAAGGAACAGTTTTATGTCTTGTTATCCCATTTTATTTGCACGTATTGTCAAATTTAGTGTTATAAAACTCTAAGCCATTATCAGTTCTCAAAAACTTGATTTTTTTACTAATTTAGTTTTCAATTTGTCTTTTCCAATTATTAAAACTATAAAAAGTGTCAGATTTATCATTTAAAAGATAAACCCACATTTTTCTAATGTAGTCATCAATGATAGACAAGGAGTACTTATTTTCACCCGAGGTCGAACTACTAGAGGGACACCACAAGTCCGAATGCACATATTCAAGCATACCTTTTATTTTATGAACACTTGTGGATAAAGTAGTTATATAATGTTTATCAAGCATACAATGGTCACAGAAAGATAAATCAAACACACGGTTATTTCCAAATGCACGTTTTTCATTAAGAAGTCTAATCTCCTTAACGTCTACATGTGTTAGTCTATTGTGCCATTTATGCATGTGATCAGCCTTAGCAGAAGAGATAGAGGGGTTTAAACATCTCATCACTTCCCCAGTAGTGATATAAATATCATTTTTTCCTGATTCCCTTAATAGAGACAAGTGCACCCTTAACTAATGTCAAAATACCATTTCCAATTAATTTCTCGAGTCTTCCAACTGAAATCAAATTTCTAGACAATTCATGGATGTATGTAACATCTTTTAAAGTATGCACTAAATCACCAATTCCAACAATATTATAAGCAGAGTTGTCACACAATACAACATATCCATTTAATTCATGCAAATTTTCAAATCAGTCCTTTTGTGATGTCACATGGAATGATGCAACGGAATCAAGTATTCATTCATGCAAACGGGAATTGGCAGTCAAATTCAATTCAGCAGGATAAGCAATATGACTAGTAATCATATAGATCTCACCATCACCAATATCGAAAATAGAAGATAACACATTTACTTCATCTCTCTCTTTACGCTTTTGCTTATTTTTCTCTTTATAGCAATCATTTATAAAATGTCTCGTGTTCCCACAGCCATAGCATTTCTTAACCTTAGTCCTAGATTTAGATCTAGGCATATCCTTGCTCTTCTTTCTACCTCCATTACTACTTGACTCGCCACTACTTTGGTAACCATCATGACTGTTTTGCCTAAATTGAGTTCTATCCCTCATCATGTGAATCTCACCACTCTTCTTATCATGTTTTTAAGCTCCAATCTCCAATTCCTTCTAAGGGAGTCAATGACAATTTTGGGCGTCAAAATGTCTCTACTATATTTAATAACATTTTTTACCTCCTTATAAGTATCAGGTATAGAATTTAGTAAAATAATAAATTTATATGTATCAAACACTGACTCTTCATAGTTAACAATATCTTGAACAAGTTTGTCAAACACGTCTAAATTTTCATCAAAATCTTTTGAAAAAATCATTTTGAAACTGAAAAAATGCTTAAGTAAATAAAGTTTGTTTGTAGTAGATTTGAGCATCGGTTCTCAATGTAGGATAACGGAACAAGATCACCAGATGCAGTGATCGTGCCACGTAATGGTAAGCATGGAGTGATATTGTGGTTAAGAAATTTTGTGATGGCTTCCAAGATTTCGAACAGGATTCCAGAGTAGCTTTGGAGAAGAGTATTGATCCTAACAAGCATGGCCGCACTTGTTGCTGAGTGTGGTAGTGTGTGGCAAGATTCTGTTCCATTTCTGAAAACTCCAACATTTAAGAATCTGTTACAGTTGAATCTATCATTTTATGAAAAAACTTTGGTGGTATAGAAATCAGAGAAACTTGAATAATATGTTCTACATAATCCATTATAAAAGTGACTAAACAATCTTAATTTACTTGAATCATCTTGTTTTCAACAAGATTTAATTTAAACAAGACCCATGATTTGTTTTTAATTCTTTTCATGTGGTTACATTAATATGTGTTTTCACCCCCAAGAACCTAGGGTTGTTCTCTTTGTGTTTCAGTTTTGAGTTTTGAATTCATTTTGGATTCTGTGTTTTGAATGTCCATTTTGAGATTATTGAAAATGTGTTATTTTTGGCATTTTGAAAAATTGTTTTAAAAATACCCAAAACGCGTTTTGAAATTTTGGCTTGATTATAATTGAAAACACCCAAAACGACAAATTTGTCATTTTGAGTTTTCTTTATAAATTTTAAACTTGTTTTCAAAAACGCGTTTTAGTAAATAGGAAAGAGAACACGTTTTCACTGTTTTGAAAAATCGAAAACAGAAAACGGTTTGAAAATGGTAAAGAGAACGGGCCATAATGGGCTGTTCTCTTTGTGTTTCATTTTGTGTGTTGAGTTTTGAATTCATTTTGTGTTTTGTGTCATGAGTGTCCATTTTGAGATTTTTGAAAATGTGTTCTTTTTGGCTTTTTGAAAAATTGTTTTAAAAACGTTCAAAACGCGTTTTGAAAATTTTGATTTGATTATAACTGAAAACACCCGAAATGACAAATTTGTCGTTTTGAGTTTTCTTTACAAATTTTTTATTTGTTTTCAAAAACGCGTTTTCGAAAATGGGAAAGAGAACGTGTTTTCACTACTTTGGAAAATCGAAAACAAAAAACGGCTTGAAAATGGTAAAGAGAACAAGCCCTAAGTTTTTATTCAACACATTTTATTTGAAAATTATTTGTTCTTAAATTCATTTTTAGCCATACAATTTCCTTCAAATTTTGTTTGAATTCACGAAACACAAGTTATTTCCTTCAAATTTTGTTTGAATTCCAAGTTTGATCATTTTGTTATTGTTAGCAATTTATCTGTAATCAATTTTAAATTTTAAATTAACGTGTCAATTATTGTTTCCACTAGTGACTATGCTTGTCACATTCTTAGATAATCACAAATGTCAAACACTACTAGACATTATGTTAAGAACTACATTTCACACAAGGTGATAAATGAAAGTGTTGAATAGTACGTGCCAACCAATTCTTCACATTGTGCAATTTGAAAAAATTCATACAAATAATCAATTAACACAGGACTTTGAAATTGAAAAATGAAAATATATATAAATAAGAAAGTATACCTGTATTTTTATAAAACAATTGACAATAAAATAAAATTGTACAATCACTTGTGCAACATGAAATTATCCGCCCAATTCAATGCCCTCCCTACCTTCTCATCGATAAGGATTACCGACTCACTTTTCACAACTCATTATAAAATATATATATAATCAACACAATAGGAAAAATCTAATTGTACAATCATTAGGAGGTTGTAAAAATTAGTGAGTCCCACCCTAATGTGAGATGTTGTAAAAATTACAATCTCCTAATCATTGTACATATAGCATGTTTGAACACATAATGTATAGTAATACTTTACTTGCGGAATTGAATTTCTTGATTTCACTAGTTGGTATGAGATCAAGATTATCAATTAAGGTGTTTCTTGCATGACAAGTTTCCATAAATGTTTTTTGAAGAATAAAATTTTATTTTTAATGTAAAAGAGAAGAAGTGGCAACAGAGGTGGGAGAAATGGAATGAACAGCTTTTGAAGGCAATGATTCCAAGAATTTCACTACTTCATTGCTCCATTCTTCGAAGAGTTGATTAAGAAGTAGTGTTACTTTCTTGAAGGTGGACATGGATGAGTTGAAGTCAGTTGCAGTGCTTAGCCTTTTTGAATCCAAGCACTAAACTACAATATATATTGAATGAAAATGCATTTGCGGCACAACTAATCTAAAATACAAAGCACAACCATGTTACATGTACATCATCCTTCAGAGTGACATATTTCATAAATGGTTGGTCCATATGAATAGTGCTTTGGATAAATTTTTGGGGTTGATATGGAGAGAAAAAAATAGATTGTGCTTCTCCTACTGGCTATAGTTTTTGATAAATCTCCCTGCACGAATTGGTATCAATTGGAGTATCAAGTGTGGACTCAGGGGAACCAAAAAAAAATTATTTTGAGGCGATACATTAAAAAAAAATCAACTAAAAAGAAGAATTATCATTAGAAAAAAAATAATAATAAAATTCTCCCCATCCCCAGGAGGACCTTGCTTGATTCTTTTAAGGAGGGGAGAATCATTTGAAGCATACATCACTCGAACATGAGGTGTTGTCCTATATATTTCATATGGAGTTGGTCCTAAATGAATAGCGTTTGTGGTGGATTCTTGACCGTGATTCTTAATAATATAGGGTTTGATTGTACATCTCCTGCTAGATATAACTTTCAGAATATGGTGTACTTTCAGGATGGGATTTTTTTTAGCTTGTCTCTCTATGATATATAAGAAATTGACGTAGATTTCCAATCATTAAACTTCTCATTTCTAGAAAAAAATTGTAAAAATATACAAATAGTTCAAACTCTTAATGATTATTTGCATAAAAATTCTAAAAAAAAAAATCAAATGAACACGGATATTTATAAGCCCACGTGTTTTTTAATTTTCCATTTCGAAAAACAGTTTTTCAAAATAACAAATTAAATGTGTTTTTAACATAATAGATCCTCGAAATAGAAGATTGAAAATGAACCAAAAGCTCAAAACTGAAAACACAACCTAATAGACCCATACTTATTTGATTTTAGAGTTATATTTCGAATATAATTTTTGTACCACTCGCCCTTACTAACATATAAATTGGTAAAAATTCTTAATTGTCCCAAAACATAGCCTTTGCTTGTTACTGATACTAGATTTTAATTTAAGTCGAATTCAACAATCGATTTTAACCACAGACTTTATGAGATCCACAACTTTTTAACTACACATTTCATCAATATTTTTCAAAATTTACTAAAAATTTGATTTTAATCCTTGTAAAACGGGGCATATTATTTTATTTTTTTTCGAATAAATGCCTAATTCCAACATGTTTATGCATGAGAACAGAAGTTGAAATTTTCATTACACCAGCTCTTTATTTTCGATCATATATTGGAAGAAAAAAGCTTACTCCCTTCAATGGTCATTTTAAGGCTAGGAAGGTTAATCAAATGCCAAGTATACATACTTGGAATGTAGTAGGAGCTGAAAAGGAATGCAGGCCCCGCTAGGTTTTGTCTCAATTGATAGAAAGACATGGTTTACAATTTACACCTATCAATTCTAGTAGTCATCGATATGGAATCAATATAGGTGGTTGTTAAAAAAAAAGGTTGAACCCACCTTAAGGGTTCCCCACCGCCCCGTCTATAGAACATTGTAGAGGAGGTCAATCACGGGACGTGCCTCGCTAGGTCAGGATATAAAAGCTGTCATACAGGTGCAATATACAGGTGGTTATTAGTATTAGGATGCATGGTGAAGACCTCTTCAAATGTTACTTGAGTTCACGTCGGTAGGACGCCTATGACCCACCTGAGCATCTACTTCAAAAAGTTTACACTATAATATGGTTAGATATGTGAACAACATCTAGCTTTCGCACGTTAACCAATAGTTCGTGTTGGTAAAGAGGCCCCCCAGACTACATCTTTAGAGTTAGTATTTTGACGTGTCACATTCACGAATTCTATGTTATCAACCACTCCCACATGTCTCCTCAAAGGAACTAAAAAGGGTTAGACAAATGGCAAGAAGATGTCCTTAAATTGTAATTGAAGCACATAGGAAAAGGAATGCAGGCCCAATTAGGGTTTTGTCTCAGCTTGCCTTGTTCATGGGATTCTTGTGGTTGAAAAGGGAAGGGACAAAATATGGCCAGTTTAGCTTTTAGCAGCCATTCGCAAGGCCTCTTCATGACCAAATGATAGGCTTGATTCTTGGGATGCTTTGGGAACCTTACAACTGGATTGGAGAAACAATGTTATTGACTATATCAATTCTAGGTAATTACAACCTAGTTTTTTCTTCCCTAGTATTGGTTTACTTAGCCCCTGTTTGACGGTCATTATTTTTAAAAAAAAAATTCTTTATACTCATTTTTAATCACATTCACACAATAAAATGTTCTGCACGTAAAATCAAAATATTTTTTTTTATTTTTTGACCACACTTTCTCCTAATAATCAATATTCAAACCATTATTTTTGAGAAAAAATGGCCCTCAAACAGGGCCTTATCATCCGTGTCTCCTATTTATGTTGAATAGTGTCATCTATTCTTACCCTCAAAGATTAAAGAAAGGTTTTCTAAGTTAAGTATAAACTATAAAGTGTTGTGGAAGTAGTAAAAACTTCCAAAATTCTATTAAGGAATACGAAATGATAAAACAAAGTGCTTATGTTTCACTCATCAATTATCAAAATTGTATTATTTCGAAATTGATTACAAAAAATAGTTATCTCATTTTTATAACGAATTAAAATTCCCAAACTATTACAATTCTATTCAAAATCTATATGAGAAAAATTAAATTGAGCCCCTGTTTGATGCACATTCTTATGAAAAAAAAAAAGTATTTTAAATGGTGATGTGATGGAAAGTACGTAATTAAAAAAAAAATTGAATTTGCATATAATATTACTTTATAAAAAATTATGTGATTGAAAATGAGTTTTGAAATAATGCATTTTTTTAAGAATGTGGATCAAACATGGCCTGAATTTCATTAATACTATTTAAAGGAACACAAGGAAAATTATGATAAAATCGACGTTTACGACTTCATATTTTTTTATTTTGCACTCCTCAATTTACCTAAAGTGCCTCCCAATATATGAACATCATATTGTATCATTAATTGTAAGTACTTAACAATTATATTCAAACTCCTTATTAAAAGAAAGAAAAAATTAACTGGTACATATGTCATAGAACAGCAATATTGTTAACAGTGTATATTATAGAAGATATGCTAAATATTTTATTTTTCAAATTAAAATCTTAAAAAGAATGTGAAAGTTAGTAGTAGGTTCGTTGTATGTGATGTGTTTAATAGCAAATAATTTCTTCGTAAGAGTCAAATTATCATCATCAAAATATATGCCCCTCTTTGTTCCACATTAAAATTTTTATTCTCATTCTTATACTCATTTTCAACCACATATTTTTCAATAAAATAATATTTTCCATCATATCAATAATTTTTTTTTCAACCATACATTCTCCATCAATCTACTATTCCAAAATACATCTTTCCAAAATAATGTAACCCAAACACACCCATAATGCTATATATTCTTATCGATTACTGCCAACATAACACATAGCATCAAAGACTAAAGAAATACCACCTTCATAGCCCCTTTGGGAGTGGTCGAGTTGGTGGGGTAGGTGAACGTGGAGACCACAAATGTCACGAGTTCAAATCATCTGCCAACACTTCCTTGGTCGAGTCCATCGCACCGGGCTTGTCTAATGCGATTTACCTCTCATGTATGATTTGCGAGCTACTGCACATGGAGCGGGATTTACCTAGTGCGCATTCATAGTGTTTGGGGCCCCTTTGATGTGATCGAGGCTCCGCTGGCGAGTAGCGACTACAGGTTCCTATATCAAAAAATAAAAATAAAAAAGAAATAGTACCTCCATAGGTTTGGAATAACAACTTTAATTCTTCTTTAGTCTTATTGAAGATAGTAACTTAACTGGCCTTTATGTATCATGTTTAAAATTTTGACAAGAAACCGAATAAATCATTTTTGTTACAAGAAGATTATGACCTACGTAAATTACGTATAATAACGCAACAAGTAAAATAGAAGTAGATATAATGAAACTAGGAGAGTAAAATAATAACAAGTCTGAATGAATTATGAAATCAAGAGAGTGATAGTTACAAGATTATATTGTAAGAGGTGTGATTAATAAATTAGAGAATTGTAGAGAATCCTAAATGTGAAATGGGGTGAAATTTGATTTTCAAAGACTCCCTAATTATAGATTCAAACACTCCATAATTATAGACCCATTTTTTATTTTTATTTTTTAAATTGAATTCAAATCTCAGATCTGATGGTACCCTACGAGCCTACAGGTTCACCTAGGTAGGCTCGCAAACCGAGCGCCAAAAGTATCATGAACCAACTTATGGAAGCCACTATTACTACTTGATTCGCTAATGAGACAAGTCGATGAGCAAATCGATCCACCTAACACCCCTAACTGTATTGGACCACTTTAAAATACCACTCAAAATTCAATTAAAATGTGGGTAAATAGCCTTTTTAGTAAAATTTTAAGTTGAAATGCAAGGTTAAATATTCAAACACAAAAGATGAAGCATTTACTACTATAATTGTGTGATTATACTTTATTTTTCTAGTTAAATTATTATAATAAATTATAAATTAGTTAATATTTTATCTCGAACTAATTATTCACCAATCGAAGTAGTGACCTAATGAATCGTTCTTTGGCCGATTGAATGACCAACCTGTACATGGTACTCAGCATCCATGCACAAGGCTTCCAAGTCAGCAGCTCGACATAAGCACACTAAAGATCATTAGGTAATATATCATGACAATATCTGAACATCAATTGCCTTTATTAGGCATACAATCGATATATGGGCAACACACGGAGCACAGAGTATCTCTAATGCATTCTATGAATGGTTATCAACATGGTAGACAAGTTGGAAAACTTGCACTATATGCAGCTTTGATGTCTAATGAGTAAATATTCAAGTCTACGAGTTTTTAATGGATGTTATCTACAAACTCAATATTACTTCCTACGCATCTTTTATCTATATTCTAAATGAAAATATCTATCCTAATCTACAATATATTAAAAGTGGGGATTGATGAGAAACTTTTGAATACCTCATTTACCCTTACATATTCGACTAAATATCTAATATACCATTATTTAATTTTAGTTTTGTCAATAATTAATTAATAACATT
>CAIGRP010000582.1:0-14551 GCA_903798385.1 Fraxinus cuspidata
TTTTTTTTTTTATTTTTTTCTAATGTACATGGATGATAATGAATTACATTATAAATGCATTCTTATGCTCGTTTCCATGAAAGGTAAACGATAAATCATGTTAAGAGTTACCATATGAAATTATACTAGGAAAACTTATTATGATAAGGAATGAATTGTATGTGTAAAAGCTAAATGCTAAAAGAGCCACGGTATCTCAATGTAAAAATCACAAGAGTTGTAGATATCAAATATGGCATAATTGAGTATTTATAGAGTACAAAGATATGAACGAATGTGTAAACTGAACAAGAAAAACCATCTCCAGCTGAAACTATCTTATACGAAGTCAAATAAAGAATCATTGAAAGCTATGTTTTTGAAACTGGAACGACTGGCGGGTTCAATCGAAAAATAGGGAATTGGTCTCGTGACCTAAGAAAAATCATTTGACTAAAACAGTTGTGATACTCTATGTTGATCGGTTGGTTTTCTTACAAAGCTCTTTTGCCCTTGTTTGAGTCCGATTTTTGGGGGTGGAAATATATTTTGAAATAGTGTTGTTCGGGGAATGTGCAATTAAAAAATAATTTAAATTTTTTTTGATTATGTGTAAAGTTATTTTATTGCAGAATGTATGATTGAAAATGAATTTTTTTAAAAATAATTTTTTGGTAAAATGGGCTCAAAGGTGAAAATAAATATAAAAAAATGACATAAACTAAAAAAATACAGTGAAATAAATTTAAAAAAGGTTGTAGCGTACTGATTTGTGCGAGAAACAAAAGATTTTTGAGGTTTTTTTTTTTTTTCTTCTTTAGTGAGATACTTATTTAAAGACCTCTTTTATTTAGAACCCTCTCATGCCAATATAAAAAAAGTGACATAAAGGCCTACAGGTAGACACTTCCCAGTGGATGCAGCAGCATCACCATTTTGTTTTTTGGGAAACGGAAGTAACACTTGCAGCTTCAAAAAGTGCCCTACCCAACTTCTCCAGATCTATGTCACCATCACCATCCTCTCCTCCAGATTCAAATGAACACGATTCCTCTCGCCAATCATTATTTGAAATTGGAAGAGAAGTTATGGGGACCATTTTATTAGAGGGGGATTCCAATTCCACGCTGCCAGAAGACTTCTGAACTCAAAGAACTCTCCAACTGCATAAGTCAAGAGGATCAATGAGAATAAAATAAGTCCAATTGCAAAATTGTTAGAGAAAATAACTGCAGTGTTTGGTTAATAGAATTTTAGACAGAAATTTGAAGAGGACCTTACCGAAGATGACCATTTTTTTTAAATTAAAAAAATAACATAATGTCATTTTCATTAAAAAGTGAAGTGAAATACAATGTCACTTTTATTACAAAGTGATATTTGTCACTAAAAAAGTGAATAAAAATAAAAATAAAAAGTAACAAACAATAAAAAAAGGTGATAGAAAAAGTGACACACTCAAAAAGTGAACATGCTCTTATATTTTCTGATTCTTTAACCTCTCATCAGACCTTTTTTATTGCATAACTTTTAGAACATAAGAAAAATAAAACAAGACAAACACATAGAAATGCATATCCAGCTCATTATGGTTGATGCAAATCAATTTAGAGGAAATATAAAGTTATGCGGTATAAATACACAAATTTTCCTACGTCTCAGATATACAAATCCATCTACATTCACCAATTAGAAATTTAGTAATTGCACAAAAACAGCTATGGTGAAGAGGAAAATGATATACCGAAAAATTACAATAAAAGTTTCGATAGAAACATATTCAAGTAAATAGATCTGACATTCTGAACACCAAACATCAACAATACAACCCCACATTGTATTATCACAGTCACATTGTTTTGAAAAATCTGAAAACACAAAACTTGAATATGGACTTACTCTATTCCACGGTGAGAAGCACAACATATGCAGATTTGGGAACATATAGTTATAGGGGAAGGAATTGTGATAGTGCAGTAGATACAAAAGGACAAACACAAAGGGAATTGAGCATGTATCTTTCACAGAAAATGAATACTTAAGATCAAGCATAAAATACACTCAACCAAAAAGACAAGACATAGAATATCTAATATTGGTCTCTTTTCAAGGGGGGTGAAGAATCTACGAAATCATTTTATTGATTTTTCTGACAGAAACATATTGAGTATCAAATCCACTAAACATATTATGTAACCATTATACTACTCTGATGCAAAATGCTAGATGAACCATTATACCAAGATCCCACGTAGCAATTTTTCCATTATTGCAACAATGGCGTCCCTTCTACAATAATGCCAGTACGGTCTTAAAGCATCAAGAGGACTGTAATTGCCGGTGCTGGGTGTAGGATAATTGGCTTCATTGCTGGGCTTGGAAGGAGATTAGGGCTCATCGTTAGGGGACCCTGCTAGAGATTAAGGGCTCAAGGATTTTGGGATAGAGGATTTCAGGGTACAGGATTTCAGTGTCGGCGTTGGGGACAATGATTTAGGTGCAGGCATTGGCGAGGATCTTAGGAGTGCACAATCGGGAGGTCTTACTTTCCTTCGACGATGGTGCAGCTTTCTGGGAAGATGATTTCGGTACAAGTGATGAAGATGGAGAGATGCTTGACAAGGGATTGGCAGCCACCACTCCTGCGACGGAGAGGAAAATGAGTGCAAGAACGAACAATAGAGATGAGCCAGATCAAGCAATAGAGATGGCTGTGAACCAAGATTAAAATTTCTGGTGTTAGGAAGTTTTTGCTGGACTTCTGGGTTCTGATTTGGGGCTTTCTAAGGCTTTCAGGGTTGGGGAGGTTTTGAGCGTATTACTTATGGAGGTGAAAGTTTTAATTAGTTTCAGGGGTATTATTCTAAGGGAACAATACATAAATAATGTATTTAAGTATCACCATTTCAAAAATAAGAATCGAGGTTTTACATTTTAAAAATCAGGCTTTCATTAAAATTTATTTATAATTTAATTAATTATATATTTTATTAATAAATATATAAATGTCACATATCTATGCAATTTGGTCATAATTCAAAAATTTGAAGCTCACAATTCAAAAATTTTATAGATTACAGTTCGTTTATCGGTCACAAATTAAAAATTTAAAAGTCACAATTTGTTCATCGGTCACAAATCACGAAATTTATAAGCCACACAACTTATTTTATGGTCACAAACATCAAATTATAGGACAGAGATTACTTTTATTGGTCACAACTCAATTATAAATAAAATGTGAGTCACGGTCACAAATTAACAATTTTTTTGGTCACACATTATTTTTTGGTCACAATTTATCTTTTTCATCGGTCGAATATTGTTTATCGGTCACACATTAATCCATTTAATGGTCACAAACAACCAAATAATATGTGACCACCACCTCACCACTCCCATCAGCACCTCCATTGTAACCGTCGCCGCTAGAACCACCACCACCACCTCTCGACAACAACACAATCTCAAACAAATCAACACATCGCATAAAAATACCACCACCTCACAATAACCTGTCGCACCACTACGCAATGCCAAAGCCAACACAACACCACCGCACCCAGCACACCGTACCTACAGCACACATCATTGCACCACCAACGCACACAACCACTGCACACAGCACTACACCCAACCACAACACCGTACGCGACATCGCAGCCACAACACACATCACCATAACCATACCCACAACACCACAATCGCAGACCATAGATCTGCAGCTCCAACCCCTCAAATCAACAACACCAATTGGCCTTAGCCTCTCTATCCACAAAGTTCCCTATGATCAACAACATCAATTCGCACAGCCAATAGAAACATCCAACATCTTGATCGATCGAGTGAAACATCCAACATTCTAATCAACCAATCAAACAAGCCCTTACCACCTATCCACACATAGATAACAGCGACATCGAGCGACTGATGATGATAAAAGCGGCGTCCATCGTCACAGGTGATGCACGCCATGGCGAGCGTGACGGAGACGGAAAGATGAGTTTGTGGCAGATAAACCTCCCTCACGGTGGTCATAGCATACACCGCGGCCTCTACCTCCATAACCTCACTCACGACGCCGCCACGGAATCCAGCGACTTCGTCGCTCACATGGGGCTAAATTCAGAAAAATCAGGCCACAGTGCCCCAACGCTACTTACCGGCGATGAAGACGACGATTGGGAACATAATGTCAGCTACTGTGATGTGTGAGAAAGAGAGGTAGGTATGGAGAGGGGATGCCGACCGCCTGCCGTGAGAGAGAGAGAGAGAGATGGATGGATATTAAGAGATGTAGAGAGAGAAATGAGAAGGGAGAATAATTAGGGTTTAAATCATATTAATTATTAATTAAAACCTGATTTTTGTATTATAAAACTTGATTCTTGATTTATGAAAATAGAATTTTAAAACCCCTGTGAGGCTGTAATTTTCTCTTATTCTAATTAATTACTTTTTGAGGGTATTGGGCCTAATTATCCCTTACT
This sequence comes from Fraxinus cuspidata, assembly GCA_903798385.1. Classification (NCBI taxonomy): domain Eukaryota; kingdom Viridiplantae; phylum Streptophyta; class Magnoliopsida; order Lamiales; family Oleaceae; genus Fraxinus; species Fraxinus cuspidata. The sequence continues at coordinate 4,470 of CAIGRP010000582.1, forward strand.
TTTTTTACAACAATCTGCCCAAAAGGATTCTTCTGTTGTGTCCCTCAAGATGAAGCTGGGGAGTAGAGTACAATCGTATCCTTGAGGAGAAATCGAGCTGGAAAGTGATTTAGTGAGCATATTAGCAAGTTGATCAGTTGACGAAATAGATGCAATGAAATGAAAGTCAACATGTTTCATTTGTGAATGAAAAACTGGATTAGAACAGAGTAGCCCAATATTGTCATAGTAAACAACTAGATTTGTAAAGAGTGGAACAATAAGATCATGTAACAAAGAACAAACCTAACTAAGCTCTGTTACAGGACAGATCCAGGATCGGACTAAATTTTATTTTTAAGCCGCGCTAATATGTAAATTTTTTATTTTTATTTTTTTCCCTTAAAAATTTGAAATGGGCTTTGGGGGACTCTAAATTTGCCACTGCTCTGCTGTTGTTGCAGCTACTGAGAAATATTCAGTTTCAGCGAAGGAACGAGCTACAATCCGTTACTTCTTTGAACTCCGGATATAGAATTTCGGCTAAGATATACGATATAAGCACTGTTGGAGGAAATATCATCATAATTGCCAGCCCAATCCACATTGGAGAAAGCATGCAAGGACAAGGAAGAATTTTTAACAGCAGAACATTTATAGAGCCACAAAGTCAACGAAGTAGTCTTTTAACAAGAGCCCAGTGCTCAGTTGTATGCCTGTGCATAAATCTTATTGACCGCAAAAAGCAATATAGATTCGAGTAGGCAGAGCATACTGAAGACTCCATAGTATTGCCGAAATTCTGTAGGATCGGAAAAGCATTCCCTTAATGCAATGAGGGAGAAGATGAACACTGCTGGGAGAGGAGTTGCCACAGGTTTAGCATCAGATATATAAGTTCGAGAAAGGTCCATCAGATAATGGCACTGTAAGAGTAAAATGCCATGCTTGTTGGGGACAACTTCCATGCCAAGAAAATAGGACAACAAACCGAGATCATTTAGAGATAAACAGTTAGCTGAAAGAGAAACAAACCTATCAACCAACGAAGGCAAAAATCAAGTCATCGACATAAACAAGCAGATAGAGGAGATGCCCATTCGAGTTAAGAGCAAATAGTGAAGTATCAGTATCAAGGCCGGCCCTAAGATATTCGAGGCCCTAGACGACAAATTATTACAAAACTTTTAAATATAATTTTCTATAAACATATTGATCTCATTAGTATCATTCATATTCTATTCAAATTGAATTTTTTATATTATTTTTGAAAAATTAAATGAGCCATTTTAAAATAAAGAACTTATTTTTAACCTTTATAAAAATTAATTTTTTAATTTTTTTTTTAAAATTATAAGCTTACTAAAAAACTATGTGAGATTTAAAAAAAATAAAAAAAATTTAAGCTCATTAAGGATGTAAGTGTTCAAAATTTGTGGGCCTCTTATTTAGTCCATCATGTTATTTAGTCATGTCTTTTAAATTGAATAAATGACCCAACTCAAAAAAGAAAGGAATTCTTTTGTTGAATTTTTGAGCTTTTAATTTTTTGATGCCCCTCAAGAATTGAGGCCCAAGACAATGACCTAGGTTGCATTGGACCGGGGCAGGCCCTGATCAGCATATAGTTCTTTAAACCAGAGTTAATGAGAAAATTATGAAGTTCTTAATACTAGGCTTGAGAAGCTTGCTTGATGCCATAGATAGCTTTTGTGAGTTTGCAAACATGTGATGGATTGTTTTGATCAATAAAACCTTGTGGTTGGGCCATATAAACAATCCAAAGAGGTAACTCTGCAGGAAAGCATTATTGATATCAAGTTGACAAAGGACCAACCTCGACTTACATCAAGGCTTAGAATAAGATGAATGGTGGTAGGTTTAACCACATGGCTGAATTGGCCCAGAACTCTTTCAATATGTGCCCAATAATAAATGGGTTATAAACATTTGATGACATTTAACGATATTTTTGAATTGATTTCAATATCTTTTGCATGAATAATGTACATAAGTGTTATGTACATGAGGAAAATATTTAAAGTGGAATAATCTAAATTTTCTTGTGATCAAAATTAAAGTAGGGATATTTAGGTATGATTACTAGTGCAGTTTATTACATTCTAAATGTAATAATCTTATCTGAATTGTTAATAATGTGATTATTGGAATAAAATTATCTTATATACAATTTGATTATACAGGACAGAAACACGATTAATACTGAATCTCTGGTAAAATCCGTTTTCACATGGGGTATTCAATTTTGATCAATGATGGTCATATATGGATTGATATTAATTGTGAGTAATTAATAGACTCATATTTATTAGTCGTGTTTTTTGATGTGCTAAGTAATGACGTAAATTAATAATGTCAAATTTTTGGTACGTTTGAAATACAGTGGGATAAATAGTCTGAAATATTAATATACAAGAAGAAATTAATTCTTTTGTAGAAAAGTAGATAGACGGTTCCCATAAGTGTTGATTTGGAACTTGAATAATAAGACTGGTTAATTTTATGATTAGAACATAAAATATATTATTCATTAGATGATCAATGAGACTTATGGAGAAAGATATAATTAAAGAGGTTTACGGATAAATACTAACTTTAATTATGAACGGTTTATATATGATTGATCTCTATGTAATGACTATATCAATGGATAGACTATGGCTAGTTCAAATCTCTTGAATATAATTTGTTTTATAATTTTATGAGTGCAATTCCAATTTTTTAGCGGAATAATTTGGAATTAATAATTTTGACATATTAAATAAAATGTTAATTAATTGTCCTTATTTAAATGTTAATTAATTGTCCTTATTATTGGAGCTTAAAATTATAATGTCCATAGTTCTTCTCGTTGGCTCCGTTAAAATTATAAGAACATTATTTTAGTTGTTTTAGATTAATTAATTTAGAGTGATGAATTCTAAATTGATTTTCGCACGTTAATTAATTAGATTAGTTCTATTTTAAATAATATGATTATTTAAATTAATTTGAAATTATACAGTGTGATAATGATCACATTATTATCTGTAACATGGAGTGTCCATTTAAATTCAATCATATGTGGATAATTATAAATAATTAAAGTTAATTATAAAATGTGATAATGATCACATTATTATATGTAACATGGGGTGTCTATTTAAATTCAATCACACGTGTTAATTATTTAAATTAATTTTGAATTGTTATCTAATAAGTGGATATGGGAGAGAAAAGCGAGAGAAATTTTCTCTCCCGATAAAGTGGCACCACCTCATCCTAGTGATGGGTGTGATTTTGATTTTTCAATTAAATTGTTAATCAAAAAATTAAAATAAAACTATATTTTTTTAATTGTAAATAGGACTCATTAGATACTTAGAAAAGAACCCACAGAATATAAAAATTTATATGAAATACCGTTCCGTGAGTTCTCTCTTCTTCTCACTTTGTCTCACGTGTTGAGAGCACAAAGTGAACCATAAAGTGAGTGTGCGAATCAAATCCAAATTCGAAACGCCTACTCATTCGTTCTTTGTAATCAGAGATACGTCGAGATATAATTGTAGAGCTTTTAGGAGATTGGCGATTTTAAGGAGGAGTTTAAGATTTACGTCGTAGATGATCATCGGTATAATTTTCATCTCTTCCTTATTGACGTGTTGATTAAGTTAATATGTGTATTGTTTAATTAAAAATGAAGAAATTTTACAATGTGATTGTTCTTGTTTCAACTTATTTTTTTTTTTTAAAGAAGTTTTTCAAAATCAACATTTGGTATCAAAGCCAACTCTACGTCATATTAATTTAATTATAGATTATTTGATAATCATTGTATGGTGTGGGCACAATAGCATATATTTATACATGTATCTTTTTAAGTCATTTGATGAATTGTTTGGAAAAAGGGGTTGTCCGTTATTTATATGGTTTCATGGATTAGGATGAATTTTTCCATTCCTCGATTAATTGAAATTTAGGCTTTTGATGTAATTTTCAAATTTTTGGAAAAGTTTCAATTCAAAATAATAAATAAATAAAAATTGGCTGGAGCCGGACGACCGCGCCTATGTGGCTGGTGGCAATGGCCAATGTGGTGACATTTGAATTTAAAAGCTGAAATAAAATTTGCTCTTAGTGGGATTTGAAGCCATGAGCTCTACCTGCTCTACCATCGTGCTGTGACATTTTTATAACTCTGATTTGAGAAATTAAATACTTGTTTACAAATGGAGATTTATTTTAATTATTTTGAAATTTATGGGTTGTAATTTAGGTCCATGGAAATCGACCAATTTTTTCCTATTTCACTCGTGTATGTTTTTATTATGTTAATAATCTTCACATGCATATAACATGCTATATAAATTAATATTGTGCCTACACATTTACATGTTATGCATTCTGTTCATATTATTTATTTTCTAAAAATGTTTTAGTTAGTTCTTTCATGCACATGAGATTGAATTTGTTAGATGGATCTATGTTAATATATTGGACGTTATAAAATTAAGAGTTAATTTTATCAAAACCAAATATTTTCAAATTAGATTAAAAAGCTATAGAATTTTAAATAGTTAAGAGTAGATTCTTAGTTATTCATAATTTGGAAGGATCAATCAACTAAACTAGACTTATGGAGAAGTTTTGTCTAGGTAAATTGGGTTTTAAGTGGGATCGATGTAACCCCTCCAATTTACCTGGGAACTGAATATTTTAACTAAGAGGGTTGTTTGATGAGTCTTTTCTGGGAATTATCCGTTGAATGTCGAAATGGTGAAATTGAGTTTACACAATTTAGATTAATTAAATATAGGATATTTTAAAATACAAATTAACTTTTAGTGAGTAAAAAAAGGTAATATGACTACTGTATAAGCCCTAGGTCTCCACCTTTAGAACAATATTGTGAGTTTTTGGTAGTGCCTCGAGACGCTTCGATTTCGTCCTTCCTATGGAGGTGTCTGCCAATTGCAATATCAAGGTTGTCTTCCTTAAGTTATGACTAGTAAGATGTATTTTAGGATTGACCTACCCTGCGGAGGCAATTTCTAAGTTAAGTCTAAAAATCTAAAATATTGAGTTACACTCATAAAGATGTAATTAAAGTGTTAATTATGTTCTTGACCACAACCAAAGAATATTAATAAATATGAGAAATATGAGATATTTTAGAAAATGTTTATTAATTGAGGATGTCTCATTTTAATTCACAGTTATTTGACCTACCCTACGGTGGCACTTAGTTGTGGTGATTAAAATTCCTTAGACTTTTCTGTAAACACGTTTTGTGTATTTATCATGTACATCATATTTGTTTAGTCTTAAATGATGAAGGATATTTATGAAGTTATTTATTGAATTAAATTTCCCCAATTTCAGAAAAATGTCAAACCCAATTTTTAAATTTCCCGTATCTGATATTTTGATTGGAGAAAATTTTGTCAAATGGAAAAGCAACATGAATATACTCCTCATAAATGAGAACTACCACTTCGTCCTAAAGGAGTATCGTTCTCCAGCCCCTTCAACGAATGCCTCAAAGGCTGTATTTGCAGAATACAACCATTAGGTCATAGCGAACAACAAAGCTCGCTGCTACTTCTTAGCTGCAATGAACGAGGTGCTTAAGACTAAGCACGAGGCCTTTGAAACTGCAAGAGTGGTTATGGTCTCTCTCTAGAAAATGTTTGGACGTTTCTCTGATCAAGCCCGTCATGTTGCTGTGAAAGCCGTTATGAATGGCAAGATGAAAAAATTGTTTCTCCATTTGCGAGCATGTCCTCAGAATGATCAATCATCTAAATGAGGCTAAGACCAGTGGTGCAAAAATTGATGACAAGACCCAAGTGGGTATGATTCTGGAGACACTTTATCCTACATTTCTTTAGTTCAGAACAAACTACTTCATGAACAAAAAGAGTATAATCGACGGAGCTTCTGAATGAGCTACAAACCTATTAGATCCTCATAAAGGATAAGGGCAGTAGGACAAATTTTACAGAAGCCAATGTGATTCAAGGAAAACCATCTTCATCAGAGAACAAGAAAAAGAGAAATGTGGGACCACAGAATGGCAAAAAGAAGATCCAAAATAAAAAGGCAAATACTGCTCAGGCCAAGCCCAAAGGAAAGTGTTTTCATTGTAACCAAGATGGCTATTGGAAGAAGAACGGTAAGAAATACCTCAATGAGCTGAAACAGAAGAAGAAATGTAAATAAGATTTACTAGTCATGGAAACAAGCTTCTAAATCATAGATCATCATATTTAACGATGCCATAAAATCTTACGGAAATCTAGGTGAATTGTGTATCTACAAACATATAGAAAAATATAAGGTGGTCTTCTTAATTCTTTACGTGGACGACATTCCACTCATTGGAATATATGTAAGAACTTTGTCCAAAGTAAAGATCAGGTTAGTTAGCCAATTCAAAATGAAAGATTTGGGAGAAACCACCTATATTCTTGAAATCCAAATTATAAGGGATCACAAGAATAGGCTTTTGGCATTGTCTCATGCATCATATATTGATAAGGTGCTTGTCAGGTTTGTGATGTAGAACTCCAAAAGAGGAAACTTACCTTCCCGACAGGGAGTCCATCTCTCTAGAGAACAGTATCCTAAGACAACTTATGAAGAGGAGAACATGAGACGAATTTCTACGCATCAGCAGTTGTTAGTTTAATGTATGCAATATTATGTACAAGACCTGACATATGCTTTGCAGTGGGAGTGGTTAGCCATTATTAGTCAAACCTGAGATTGTATCATTGGGTAGCAGTTAAACATATACTCAAATATCTAAGGAGAACAATAAACTATATGCTAGTATACTCTGGTGGGGGGGTTTGATTCCTATTGGATATAAAAATTCTAATTTTTAATCAGATAGAGATTATTGAAAGTCAACTTCATGAGCATCATTCACTTTAGGAAGTGGAGCCATCATATGGAGAAGTTTAAAACAAACTTGCATTGTTGACTCAATCATGGAGGTTGAATATGTAGTAGCTTGTGAAGCAGCTAAAAAAGCAATCTGGATTCATGAGTTCTTGAAAGATATGAAAGTTGTTCTAGGAATGCATGAACCAATAAAACTCTATTGTCATAACAGTGGAGCAGAGGCCAATGCAAAAGAACAAAGGAGCCACCGAAAAGGAAAGCACATAGAGAGGAAATTTCACTTGGTGAGATAAATTGTCCAAATATGAGACGTTTCAATTGAGAAGATTGCATATGCGAACAATATAGTTGATTCATTTACAAAAACACCGCCATCTTGTAGTTTAGAACACCACCTTGAGAGAATGGGACTTAGCGATATGCCTCATTTACTTTAGGGCAAGTGGGAGATTGTTGGGATATGTGCACATTAATAAATGGGTTATAAACATTTGATGACATTTAACCATATTTGTGAAATTATTTCAATAAATCTTGCATGCATGATTAGATATTTTATAAATATCGAAATCTCTTAATTATTTATATATAACTTTCAGTATTGTACATTAGTGTTATGCACATGAGAATAATATAAAAAGTGGAATAATCTAAATTTTTCCGCGATTATATTCGCTAGCACAGTTCATTACATTCTGAATGAAATAATCTTATCCATATTGTTAATAATATGATTATTCGAATGAAATCACTTTATATATAATTTGATTATATAAGATAGGAACACGATTAATAATGAATATCTAGTAAAATCCATTTCACATAGAGTATTCAATTTTGACCAATGATGGTCATATATGGATCTATCTTAGTTCCTAATAATTAATAAAGTCATGTTTATTAAGTTGTTTTTTATGTGCCGGGTAATGGCGCAAATTAATAATATCAAATTCTTGGTACGTTGGAAATACAATGAGATAAATAGTCGGAAATATTAATATACAAGAAGATGATTATAAAGATTTGTAACTAAATTAGAATTATGTATGCAATTGAACTAATTTCTACCAACTAAATGCAATTAAATGTTCGAATGCAAATTGAATGTTTCTTATGAATAAAAAATGAGTACTATGATCACGAGTCCCCATACAATGTTCACTTTTAATTCTAGTTTTACAATATCGACAACATGTTTGATAATTTACAAAATCAATGATCCAAACCTATCCAACAATCTCTCTCGAGAATTATCGGACCTATTCATGTAAACCACCCGACTATATCTCTATGACGAATGTAAATTCACAAGAATGCATGTAGTTTTATGATCACTTAGAGATTCACGCAAAGCATAGGGGTATATATATACCCCCCTATCGGACCCTACGATGATTAATATTTTGTCAAATATATTTTCATTCTCTCGAATGCATGGAAATAGATCACTATACTCACACAATCACATGCATAATAATTGTGGAAACAATAAGTGAATAAAAATCATTCAAACCTCAAAACATGTTTTAATTGTCAAATATTGCAAAACTAGAATCCAAAGTTTACATAGAAAGGTTCATCGATCTCCTAGCACAAGAATAACTAGCCTAACATGGAGAAAAGAATAAAATACAAGGATAATGTAAGAGAAGACATCACCAAATAACACTTACGCTTGAAAACCAAGAATCTTGATGTTTTTCTTTCAAATCCTTGCCTCAAGAGCTTCTTCAAGATGTATTCTAAGATTCTTCTAACTCATATGACGTCGTCCTCATTTTGGACTTTTTTTTTTGGCTATTAAACTTGACCTGGATTTGTTTCCTAACGTGGTTGAATAAGAAAAGGAAACCAGAAAATTCGCGCCTAGAAAGCAACCATGCGGCTACATAGTTTCATTCTATGCGATCGTATGGAACTTCAACAAGTCCTCGTTTATTGCCTGTTGACCCATGTGCGACCGCATGGAGGTTTCTTCCATGCGGCCGCATGGTAGATCAACTTCCAAGTGTGTCGTTTTAATCCTCGAACGTCGTTTTCCCTACTTTTGGCTTATTTTGATAATTCTTTTCCTTCAATCATCCCATGCATCTCTCAAATTATAAATATGCCCGTGTATGCCCTTGAGTGGCTTCGGGTTATCTTTTGGTTATTTGCAATATGGTCTCTGAACTTTTGTTTCATTTCTTTTTGGTCCTTTTTCTCCAATTTCTCTTATGTTCCACCAAGTCCATCAATATAGTGCTACAAAACGAGATTAGACAGAATTAAGCCATATTCAAACGTCTTTGTCAACAATTAGTCATGATGTGCGGCCAAATAAGTATTGAAAAACGTACTTGTCACTTTTTCTCCAGGATTGTACCTTCGTTTTGTTTCTCATTTGTTCCTCATTTAAGTTTGAATTTCTTGGTGACCCTATACTTCATAGGTCAATAAAAAAGGAGTTTTCCTTGTTCCAATCCTTGTTGTAGTGTGAAGTGCCCATAAAAATTTGTGAAGTTCGTCACCATAATTGCCCTTTGCAACATCGAACTTTCTTTTGAGAATGCTCTTCAGAGTTTTGTTCATAACTTCCACTTAAGCGTTAGCTTGAGAATAACATGGGATGAAAAAATGTCTGTGGATTCTAAACTCTTCGCACATCGCTCTTAGCCTTTTTCCTTGGAATTGTGTTCCATTGTCTAATGTTATGTGTTTTCTACAACGTAAATATACCGCAAGTGTACAGTGACAAATTTTGTAGTATAAAATCAAGTAAGGATGTCGAACTCACTGGAATTGATATTAAATGCCTACTGAATACTATAATTATTTTAGCTTCTATTTTATCTAGACAGTCAGATTTTAAAATCAATGTTTATTTTTATACTAATCCAAAAATGGATGTGGTGGCAAATTCAACTCAATCAACACAAGTTATACTGGAAATTTATCAAAATGAGAGAGCATAGGAAATTATTTCACCTCACTATCAACAATGTTTCTCAAATTGTATAACTACTTCTATAATTTTTTTCCTAAGTTTATAAGCAAGAACCCTAAATTAATTATATTCCCTCTCTTGTGCAGAGATGGCAAAAAAACCCGACAAACCCGATACCCGCGGGGCCCCACACCGAACGGGGCGGGGAAACCCGCTTAATCGAGTATTCGGGGCAGGGACGGGGCGGGTTCGGGGCGGGGACGGG
>CAIGRP010000585.1:0-22748 GCA_903798385.1 Fraxinus cuspidata
ATAAACTGAACAAAAAAAAAAAAAAGAACCTAGACACTTTGACCAACAAATAAAAGTTACTTTTCACTCAGCCATCATAAGATATAAGCATACCTCCATACGCAACAATATCAACCTCTAGAAAAGCCTGCAAGAGAAATTAAAAGTTCAAAATAATAAGAATGGTGTTGGGTAGAGAAAAAAATAAACAAATAAAATAAAGAATCAGATGACATGTCTATAGAGAAAACTGGTCTTCTGTCATAAAAATCTCCTTGATCATAAGTAATAAACATTTCGTCATTGATGTTCTGCAAATAACTTCAAGCCCAATTACACTGAGCAAGATTATTCTTCCAGCTCTTGCACAAAATTCTTCCCAAATATTTGTTATTCCAGTGACATAAGATGTAACCTTTTTTATCAATAAGCATATATATATCAACCAAGAACATCAAATCACTTCCTATTCAGTAGCACCAGAAATTACAGAACAGAAGTCAAGAATACGTTAAATAGCATCAAAACCGAACATGTTAATTTAAAAGCAATTTAGTCATGAGTACCCCCTACAAATCTTCAAATTTAAAACTCTGAACCGTTGCCTCCCCCACTCAACACACACAAAGACCACTCTCTCACAAATGCGCACAGTATGTATAGCTAGAAATATACCTGACGCGCAAGGGAAAGGGCATGGTACTGCATACGGGGGCTACGCCCAATGTCACCGAGAACCACCACTGCAGCCCTATCTCTACGCCTGATCGTCGATTTTTTCTCCCCTAAATTTATCATTATTCATATAATATATTAATTTATGTGACTAAAAAATACTGACGATAATAAATATAATGGCATAAGTTAAACGGAAGCCGGAAAAAATAAACGAAAGGAAATTCACCTGCCATTGGAAAAAAGGGTTGGAGCGGTCTCTGAAGAGCAAAATACAGGTAACTCCAACTTTGTCGGAGAGAGAATTCGATCGCTGGAGTCCGAAATTGAGCTTGAGGGTTAGTTCTAATCAGACATATTTTTGCTTATCACTCTGCACAATCTGGTTCATTTTCTGCAATTGCATTTATGCGTTAGATCATGTTAGGCTTACCAACATTTTTCAAGTCGCCTTAAACTAACTGACATATGGTGCAAGAATTCAATAAAATCAGCCAAAAAAAAAAATGATGAATAAGCTATAAATACTCACGGAGAAGAAACAGAAACAAAATTGGAAGATAAAGATTCATACTTTGACTGGGGTATGATTTTGAGCTGAAGAGATAAAGAGCAGAGAGCTGGCCTTGAATTTTTGAGAAGTGGAGAAGTGGCAGCATCGGATTGTTTCATTCAGGTTGAGAATTGGTGGTGGGCTTCGAGCTCCTTCAATTTATTTGGGCTTCTTTACCTTCATTTTTGTAGGCTTGTAGCATTCTTTCGAAACATCAACTTTGATGCCAGGGTCCGTTTAATTGCAAGAGTGGAATTTGGGTGGAAAGAAAATGAATCCAGGAAATTGAATTGCCTAGAATTGTTTTCCTGAGAATTGTCAATTAATTGTGTTTGATTAGTATAATTTTCCACGTGAAAAATATTTAAATTTTGTAAAAATTGTCTATTAAACATAGCCTTAATTCTTGTGACCCTCTCCTAAAAACTAAAAAACGTGCATGCAACCTACCATACATTTTTCTTTTGTCAACTAGACATTTAAGAATCCAATCGAGTTGTTCTTTTGCAACTTGTCTTAACCTTGATCGACAATGCCCTTTATTTTTCTTCAATCGAGAACGAGATACTCGTATAAAAAGATCTTCATAGTATTCACAGCGAAGTTCAGATATCATATACTTTCTTTATTTTATATTTTGAGTAATATTAGGATGGCTCAATCACATGATTTCAATTTGGACATTCAAAGATTTAAAGAATTTTTTAGAATTTGATGAACTTTATAGATTATTTAGTGACATTTACTATCCGTTTGATTGCAAATGTGGAAAATGAGTGGAAAGAAAATGTTTTACACGGAATTGATTTGCCTATAAATTATTTACAGAGAATTGTAATTAATTATGTTTGATTGGTATAATTTTTCCTGGAAAATGTTGAAAGTTTGGTGTCCGTTTAGCTTCGTTTTTTATGAAAATTGTCCATTAAAGTGATAATTTTTCCTACCATTTGGTCTAGAATTTGTTCCAATTGCCAAAAAATAAATAAATAAATAAAAATAAATTGAAAAATAAATTACCATACCGAATATCATTTGTTTGACTTTGCTTTGCATGAAAATTATCAATAAAAGTGATAAATTTTTTTACCATTGTGTCTAGAATTTTTTCAAATTGCCAAATAAAAAAAAAAGAAAAAACCTAGAAAATATTTAGCAACCAAAACATCAAGAATTTATTTTCCTCCAAAAGGTGGAAAATTTGAAAAGTTGGAAAACATTTTCTCGAGAAAATTGTGCCTATCAAACACTGCAAAAATTGGAAAATGAAAAATCTATGGAAAATCAGCCATATGAAACAGGGCCTAAATGTATTGCGCCGTTAATAAATGCAACGAATGAAAGATAGGATTAATATCTTCACTTATAAGTGCTCAATCTTGTTTACTTGATAGATTGGTCCTCTGCTTGTGCTCCACGCGCCTTGTTACCTTGCGCCTCATCCTCATAGCGACATAAGTGCTTTGTTATTACTTCCCTCGTTTTTTGCATTGTTACTTGATATGTTTCATGTTACTCAGATTTTTTTAGTCGATTTTTATGCTTTGTTTTGTCATCTTCATGCAAGCCCATTTAAGACCACATGTTTACATATTAATCTTATAGAATTAAATATTAATTATTTCACAGCCTAATATTCATATAGTTGGTCACGGAGGGCGAAGAATCCCAAGAGTATTCTTGTTTTCAAGCAAATCGTGGGATTCTCAGAACATATTCGAAGGAGCATAATGTAATCAATCTTGGATTACTTATATAGCTAGTTATAATTATCTTTTATTGGGGGTGTGAAATTGTAATTGTGGATTAAGGTTGAAGGGGTAGCTGAGATTTGTAATTTAATGGAGCTTGAATTGTATAGTTCAAAGTCGTTGTCTGTTAGAACAGAGATGATGCTTTCAAGCTCTTTTCTCAACTCGAAGCACAGTGTTAAACTCATTCCACACTTCTGTTCCTGGAGAGGTAATCCCTTTTTGGTCATTTGATTTTTAAGAATGTTTTTCTTAATCAGAAAAATTCATGAGTGCTCTCAGTCCTTTTAGTTCTCTGTATTTTGGTCTTTCTTGAAATAAATTCAAGCCCTTTTATCATATGGTAATTCATTTTCTTGATTTAATTCTGTGTTGAACTGTGGGACCTGGAACTATGGGCTTTTAGAGCTCTTCTGATTTCTAATGTTTAAGAGGCTTTTGATTGTAGTTTTGAGTATGCTGTTGGTTTTTTGTCTTGAAAGTGGATTAATATATTAAAGTTCTGAAAATCAATTACAAATAAATTAATATTGCATCAATAGAAGTCGAAATTCTGTGTCTTTTATGTTCATTGTCAATGTCAAGGTGATAATCTGTCTGAATTTCTACTTGGCCAGTGATCTAAATGACTTATTTTTATTTCTCTTCTTGTTTCCTAATTTGTTTTCAGGCATATTTCCAAAGGCTTCTAATTCAAAAACTTCACAAAACGCTATCAGCTCAATTAGCCACGAAAATATTTTAGACTCTTATTCATACAGGGTCGATGGAACGAATGGTTCAAGTTCAAAAATGTACATTAAAGATAACAGAGTTCTTGATGCAATTGATGATATGTATAATGGAGTAGTTGTAATTCCTGAAAGGCTTCCATCTAATCCCAATGTATTTGCCTCCATGCTTCGTTCATCAATTTGCCATTGGAAAATAGAGGTATCGTCTCTTATTTGGTTCACTTTTAACTCGGTTCAGATGCAGCAGCTTCTAACTTTACAAAGTGTAGAGGAATGTTTCTAATAAAAATGGGTAGTTCTTATTAATCCTTGGATACATATAATTAAGGAGAATATGTGAGGCCAACTACGAATATTTCTTTAATTTCTTGTTCGTTTTATTCGAGTCTCTTTGGTAAAAATATCACATTAACAAATATTAGCCATCCTTGAACTGCACATGTGCTCGTTCCCCTAGGCAATTTCTATTCCTTTCCTCTTATTCAGTGAGTCACAGAGCATACACAATCTAAAGCAACCCAAATGCAGGGAAAGAAGGGCATTTGGCTTAAGCTGCCTGTAGAAAAATGTGGACTTGTTCCAATAGCTGTACAGGTATAAAGCCTCCTCGTGTTTTATATTCTTGCATTGTGCATCTAACAGTATAATTTCGTCATTTATAAAGGGAAAGCGTATCTAACATAACCGCCTATTGTAGGAAGGATTTAAGTACCACCATGCAGAAAGATCATATGTCATGATGACATATTGGATCCCCAATGGGCCCTGCCTGCTTCCTTCTAATGCTTCACATCAAGTCGGAATTGGTGGATTTGTGATCAATGAAAAAAATGAGGTATATGGTGCTATTCCTAGATTAAATAACAAAAAAACTGTGAAGCCTAAAATACTAATCCTATGTATTTATAGATGCAGCTTATTAGCATTTCTCTATGTAATACCTTTGAAAGTTGACAATATTGTTCGAAAAGTTTTGAATCTTGCATTTGTACAGGTACTCGTAGTACAAGAAAAACATTGTGCTCCAGCACTTCTCGGTCTCTGGAAGATACCAACTGGTTTCATTCTTGAGGTATGTTTTGTCCATTGAACTTTTACTACAATGTTCCCAGAGAATAACAGCTGCATCTTGTTTAATGTTATTTCATTGATCAGTCCGAGGAAATATATACAGGAGCTGTAAGAGAAGTTAAGGAGGAAACTGGAGTAAGATACTAACACTTTGTACATTTTCTTGGTGAACACATCCTCCTAACATTTTATAGTACAAATTAGATTCTTAATGATGGATTATTTGATCATGTTCCAGATTGATACAGAATTTGTGGAAGTCGTAGCTTTCAGGTACAAACAATTTGTTACTCATATTTACCAGCATTATTCGGAGTTAAAAAGAGAAGAGATTGGGAATAAATACATGAGCAAATTGTTAAGCCGATTATATCAGCATCTTTTGGTTCTCACATGAAAGCTTACCAGCTCATTGTGTGAAGAATTATTAAAAATCATATGTTCACGAATACAATGCCTAGAAATTTTGGAATCTTGTGCGGAAAATTAATTTCAGATATAAACCCTCACTAATGTGAGATGTAGCAGGAGAAGAATATGACTTTTCGAAGATAATAGAATTCTTGAAATTTTTTAACTTTCTCTAAATGAATCAGAATGAAGTTAGGTTCTGCGAGTCGTGTTAATATATAATCCATCTTCCGCTGCAGGCATGCTCAGAATGTGTCGTTCGAGAAGTCAGATTTGTTCTTCATCTGCATGTTAAGACCACTGTCAACACAGATTGTGGTTGATGATCATGAAATTCAAGCAGCCAAGGTAAACACACGTTGTGATGAATGTCTTACCCTTATTCAATTTTGTGAAACAAAACCATCAACATTCATTTAGGAAAATCACTGCAAATAGTGTATGAAATAAAATGAGGAACATGATCTACCCAAGATCCTCATGATATCGCTAGCTATTTATCCCAAACATCACTAAACAACCCTGTAAAATATTCAGCAAGATATCGCTAGCTATTCCCCTAAATAACACACCCCTTTCCAAACAGATTTTGCTGAACTGCAAGTGAAGTGAGGATCACCTGTTTCACTGTCTCCTCTTTTTATTAATGCATTCTTTTGTTATTGCCATACCCTATTCTGCAATAACTAAAATATAAATTGTTGTTTCTGATTTCTGTTCTTTCTAGCCAATTTCTTGGAGGAAAATATGAAAAGTGAAAATAGAAAAATAATTGTCCAGGAAAGTAGTAGTATTCCAACAATTATCAGTTAATAAAAAAAATCTAGATCAAGATTGTCTATATAAATATTAGAGTACAAAAGTAGGAAATAGTCTTATTCACAAGAAGTCCTTTAAGTAAGAAATAATTAAATCCTGTATTAAGAAATAAACTAATTTTTCGATAATATCATATATAAGGAAAATGCTAGTGATGGAATATTAAAAGAGATATTAATTAATTTAGTTTCCAATTTAGATACTTATTTAGGAAATATAATTATGCATTAATTTCAAAAAAATTATAGTATTTTTCTACTCCAATTATGAAGAGTTTAAACCTGTATAAAGAGGGCTTTTGCATTGTAATAGAAACAACTTTTGATACGAATAAAAATTGATATTCTCCCCCTAAGTTGTCTCTTCACGTCTACCTTCAGTCCATCTAATTCTCCTTCCCTTTCTACCTCCATCCATCTATATCCTCTCCCTCTTCTTCTATTTCTCCTATTTCTTCTCTTCCTTTCTCAATCTCGTTCTTGTTTGATTGTATTCTACGTCAATTTGGAACATGGTTTGCATAGAACTAAAGAACCTCCTTCATAAGAGGACATGATCTCAATACTTACATAGAATATGTCAGAAGAGGAAAGGGTAGAGTAAAACTAAGATTGTGTGTGGTAGTTATCAGAATTTAACTACTCTAGATCTTCAAGTAAATCTAGAAATGTATCACATGAAGCCTTCGTCCCTCTGTGAAAGCAAAAGAACAACCATAAAGGGGAATAAAAGCTCTTTCTGTGTGTTTTTGCGAATAACTTGCCTTATTTATGATTCAAGATCCTCATGTTATCTCACTCAGTGTAATCCTCATGCAGTGGATGCCGTTAGACGAGTTTGTGGAGCAACCATTAATCCAAGGGGACAGCATGTTCAAGAAAATAGTTGAGATTTGCATTGCGCGGATTAAAAAGTGTTATTGTGGATTATCAGTTCATCAGTTGGTTTCTAAATTTGATGGCAAACTGTCCTCATTGTACTTCAACATAGTTGAAGATAGAGATTCTAATTGCCAAGCCAGATGATGCATAAAGCATTCCTGACTTGTTCCGCTCTTGATCCAGTTGTTTTAAGGTTACTTGGGGTTAAAGGTTGTGCAAGGCCACTTCTCTCTCTCTTTTAATTTTCATATTTCATTTTCATTTTTGAGGTATCTAAATATGTAACCATCGTACAATGGAGTGATGGGTAATATTGGATGCATCAACTGACGCTTTGTATATATACTATAACGGTGAATGTTGATATGCTGTATATATATTTGAAATCTATTTTGCATACGGAAGATTTCTTATTTGAAGGTCTTTTATCCCGTTTTTGAAAGAAAATTGGTATTACCCCCAGCAAGAGTTTCATTAGAGCATCATGAAAATCAGAAAGCATGATTTAAATTTCCCCCAAATAGGCCTCTATATCTAAACCAGAAGTTACACGGTAGAGAATAGTATAAAATGATAATTATAACAAGAGTTAGGTAGTATATTCTTGGCATAATTTCTCAAGGGAAAAAACTAATGGTGTATTGTCACTGGAGAAGTTGTAAAATCTACCAAAGGGACAAACGAGGATGACATCTAATTTTCAGAACGACTAGAGGATTGGGACTTCCAAAATCATCAGATCTTTGGTTGGTTTAGAAATACTTCAATTCCTCACATTTATGAGGAATTCAGATACGTTGATACTGCTAAGGAGATGTGTGATATGTTGCAAAAATGATATGTTACTGGTGATCTTGCCTCTAGATATCAGATAAGCAATTTACATCGCATGAATCAGGAGCGTCTTCAATCTATAAGAGATTTCTGTGCACAAATGTGCCCTCTTTGGGATCACTTGGCTTGTTCTGAGCCTATTTGAAAGATGAAATATCGGAAGCTTTATAGGAAAAAACAAAATCTAACAAAAATTGATTTGAAATATCAAATACCAAGAAAGAGAATACTTTGAGGAACTTATCCAGAATAATGAAAATTACCTTGTCGGAGCCATAATCTAAATCTGAAAGTTTATTTTTTTCCATCCCGATCCTACTTTTTCGTGAACTCTTCTTCTTTTTGTATTGAATCAGGAGACTACATCAGATGCTGAAAAAGTTTCATTTCTACAGGGATGAGGACCGTCTAATTCAGTTTTTAATGGCACTTGGAGATGAATTTCAAACTACACGTGCCTCCTCGATCCATATGGTCCCATTGCCTTCATTAGAACGAGCTGTAGCATTATTGATTTCTGAGGAAATTCGATTGTCCTCTATCCAGTCTCAATACGCTGTCCTGACTGCTCTATTAGTACCTCACTGCTACTTCTGATCTTAATGTGGTGTTGCTGCTAATCGGACTTCTAAATCTTAGACTTCCGTATAATGTGCTATTGTAAAAAGCGCCCAGTTTTCAGTCCTCCAGTGATTCTTCTCGGCCTAATTACAATTCTATTGCTGCTGCTGTTTCTACCTCTTTCAATGAAGACTCGTGTGTTCCTACACAATCCTTGTCTCTCAGTGATTGACACGCTTTTCTTCAGCATTACTATCTTCAAATTCATCATCATGGTTTTCAGATACAGCTTGTTGCAATCATATTACTTCTAATACATCTTTACTTCGGCTCTAAAACCCCTGATTCACAATTGCCTGTCATTAGCACGGATGGGTCTGTTATTGCCTATTAGTCATACTGACCATGTTAGGACGTGTCTTTTAGTCTACTTCAGTTATTAATATCTAATGGTACGATTGGGAATGGAAAAACAAACAGCTTTATCTTTTCCTATTAGTTAGTATGTTTCATTTTTACCTTCTAATTTTAATAAATTCTGCTCATGTTGCAAGTCTGGGTGGTTCTCGGTTGGTGATTTTTCTCGTTATACTTCATTATACCTTATGCATGCTTGTTCTGAATTACCATAATATATATGAACTTTGCCAAGGTGGTCGAAACAATTTGCGTGCAAAATAAAATTTCTTCACACTAACAATGCTTTATAAATACGGGGAACACTCACATCTCACATTTTTCTTACAATATGGGACTATCCTCCAACATTAAAGCCTTGGTACTTTTCAACAAAATGGGTGTGTTGAACATAAACACAGACATATCTTAGACAGTTAGTGCCTTACTTATTTCATCACTAACTTCTATTTACTCGATTAATTGTGTTCCCCTTCCGTCATCAACAATCTCTCTCCACATGAATGCCTTTATGATACCATTCCCAAATAGTCTTTGCTTGTTTCGTTCAACCCCAACCACATGAAACCTTGCTCGCGCTTGTGTTATTTTCTTGGTTATGGAATTGAGCATAAAGCTTTTAGGTGCTAGAATCCTATCTCAAAAAAACTTTGCATATCACGCCATGCTGTGGTTTGGGAACATACAATGTTTTCTTCCATGTCCAAATTCTTCTTTTCAACAAGCTCTCTTTTATTTTTCTAATCCTTCGGCCAACCTATTTTCTGACTATCATAATACAAGCAATTCTTGTGAGCTCATGCAATCTTCCACTATTGTTACCATCTTACAATACTGTTTTGTCTGTTGAATTTGCTACCCACCTTGTCGTCCTGATGGGAAATCCTTGGTGGGTTGTAAATGGATCCATAAAATTGAGACTTGATTCTATGGGACAATGGATCGTTGTAAAGCTTGCCTTGTTGCTAAAGCTTTAAATAGAATTTAGCATTGATTATGACGAAACTTTTCCGCCCATTGCACCACTACTTCTATTTGTAGTTTGATTTTAGTTGCTACCAGTCGATAGTGGCCTATATTCTAAATGGATATAAAAAATTCCTTTCTATTGGGAACCGAATCAATCATTCAGCAGAAATTAAAACAATATTCAATTCCCACCAAGGATCTACATTGTGTTTAGATAGAAACTGTGATAGAATTAATACATTTGATGAATTCCACAAACTCCTTTGTTTTTTTTCTTGAACTCCAATGATCACGATCTGCAATCCAAGCTGTCCAATTGTCCAGTCTCCAATGGTGATCCACACAGAGAATAAGAATGACGGCTAGGTTTTCTTTTCTTGTGCTAGCAAGAATAATGAATTATCTCATACAGTTTTCAAACCCTAACAGTCTATTAATATAAGTCTAAGGGGACTTTGCCCGTTTATTAAACTTAACCCGGTCCAATATTTAATTAATCAAATTAATTAAATCTGGTCCATAAATTAATTAATTCAATTAATTAATTTGGGCCTATTAATAAGCAACCAAATTAAATAATTATCCAACACTTGTCAATTAGTTTATCCTTAATCCACATTCGTCGTCCCAAATTGATATCTAGCAATGTGTCGGGCAATATATGTGACAAGAAATATCACGCGATGTGATAAAATCAAACTTGTTCGTTTACCGTGAAACTATAATCATTTTGACATATGATCCGATCAATTACAAGATATAGATATGTGTCAATCTCGTTTATCGATCATTTCTTCTATCCCATTATTAAGTCAATGTAAGTCGAAAACTCATTTTCGACTTATGAGTTCACATTGACCAAGGATTTCATTATCAACTTAACATGATAAAATGTAGATCATAATCTCTTACTACCTAAGAGTGACGAATCCTCTATCGATCATTCACAACCTTCATATGACTCTTNTTCACCTTGGCCAAGGATTTCATTATCAACTTAACTGGATAAAATGTAGATCATAATCTCTTACTATCTAAGAGTGACGAATCCTCTATCGATCATTCACAACCTTCATATGACTCTTGACATACCCGAACGATGCTGTATTAGCGACCCTTGGCAGAGCAACATCCAACACCACCAAAGTATGACTGTCCTCATATAAGGCACTATGATGACCTTAAATCAAAGGACCAATTCCACTACTGAACGTTAGAGATTAACCACTAACACTCAGATAGTTATCCATGTGGAATCTCCCAGCAGGTCTCCAATGTTTTGTTCTATAACAAAACATTCACGTGTTCATTCAAGTGTCACCACACTTTAGCTTGTGAGATCAGCTACTTACTTCACAAGTAAGAATGTCACACGTGATAGTATATCCGCAATAACGATATCCGTATCTCGTTATTACTTCGACCACGGACGATTTAAGATTCAGTCATATGTAATTTGTATCTCACAATCACAACTCCTTGTGATTAATAAATCACCAAGACTTGAATATACGGATTCTATTATTTAGTTTATTAGAATATTATTTCAATTAAATAATAGATATTGCCATAAATATGCATTGATAATATATGTATTAAAAGTGTTTATACTCCAAAGTTGATTGGACCTAGGGCATAACACTTATACTTTCATAGTGGAGATCTTTCTCAAGAGGTTTATATGGACTCTCACTTGGTTATTCTCATTTATCTCTAAGTTTTACCTCTTCATCTTGCTCTCTATGGTCTCGAACAAGTACCCTCGACATGGTTCATAAAATTTAGTTCCATTATATCTCAATTTGGTTTTATCTCTACTTCTTATGATTTAGCTCTTTATACCCATGTTTGGTGAGGATTATAATCAGATTTTTAATATTTCAATAAAAGTTGATTAAATTTATGGTTGCAAAGTTGTGGATCACATAAAAATATATGGTTAGAATTAGATGATGATTTTGACTGAGATTAAAATGTAGATTATAATATCTACCAAACAGAGGCTATATTTGCAAAACCTCGAAAAGTATCACCTGCTTATTACTTAGAGGATATGCTTATCACTAGTGATGGTCTTACTGTGATTCATGATCTCAAAGAGTATCGTAGTCCTATGTTTGAAAGGAAAGATTTGGGGATCTCTTATCGATTATTTTGGGCTTGAAGTCACCACTTGATATGATAGCTAATATTTAATATTTAGCTCAGGCTAAATATGCTTCTGAGATTATTTCTTCGAGCGGGTTTAATATATTACCTCTACATGAGACTAATGCTAAACTTATGTCAGTTGATGGATAACACTTCTCAACTCATTCCTCATTATAACAAACAACTTACTTTTATCAATCTTACTAAAATGTATACTTTGGTTTATACCCTAGCTTATAGAATTTACATTAAGCAAGATCTCACATTATCTTTCACATCTCACACAGTTAATCTAGTTGTTAGAAAGCTGTCATGTAAGCAATTTATCAAGAGAGGTGTAAGGCAAATAGTACAAATAGCTTAATACTACTTTTATTTTGATTGGGGTGGAGATCATAGATGGTACACTCGTGGCTATTGTTTGTTGTTGGGTATTCTTCTATTTCTTGGCGGAGTAAAAAGCAAACTATTGTATCTCAATCTAGCACCAAAGCTGAGTATCGAGCTATTTCTAATATAACCAGCAACTTTATTTGGCTTCCTTGGTTGTTGACCAATATGGGTATTTCAAATTGGCATCCTGCCTCCCTTTACTATGATAATCGAATGTCTTCAGATTGCATTATAATGTTTTACCTCGCAAAATTACAAAGAATCACAAGTTAAAGCTAAATATATGAAAAATAAAGCAAGAAATTAAAGTAACCAAACGAACGAATTGAAAACTCCCAATAAGCACCACAATGGTGGTGTAATTAGGGGCTCAATTTGAAAGTCGTCTCCACAAAGGCAACGCCACAAATAGGAATAAATACAAAGCCAAAAAAACGAACAAAGGGGTGAACATAAAGCTTCACAAAGGAGCAAGAAACTAAGCGGAAGAAGAGAAGTCCAGGCATGATTTTGGCCAAGGCAAATAGGGCAGTCGTGTGTTCACAAAGGGGTAGAGAAAAGCCATGTGTTTGTAGTGTCTAACTAAGCCAAAGAATGAGTACTTTAATAATACACAATTAGGTTACACTTGTTAAGATTTGGGTTCCATCTTAAAAGGTCAACCTTATTAAGAGGGGTAACACAATTCTTTATAAGTTGGTTTATATTTTCATCTTTAATCAATGTGAGATTCTATCCCTTAACATGCCACCACAAGATGGTGGCTCGTTTGAGCAAACCAATCTTGAAATTTGTGTGCTCATTTTTTTTTTTAGTCTTAGTCGGATCGAATTCCTCGTTGGAGCTTAATGTGCTCTGATACCATGTTAAGATTTGAGGTCCCATCTTAATAAGGTTGACCTTTTAAGATAAAACATCAATTCTTAACATGGTTATAAGTTGGTTTATGTTTTTTATTCGATGTGAGATTCTATCCCTTAACAGCACTAACTAATTGGGTCAACTTAGAATAAATCACCGAGCAACTAGGTGAGCATGTTTAACCTCCAAGTGATTTATTTAATGGTCTTTAGTCTATTTTTGCAATCGGACTACCTAATTTGTGTAAATAGGCTATTTAATTCTATCTTCATTCTTCGACTATTAAAAGCCTATGAATTCTAATTTCGATCCATTAAGATCAAAGCTCCTAAGGTTGGTTTGGGAAATTTTTTTCCAACAAACCTCTACCTTGGTTTCGAACCAGCAAAGCTCAAAACACACATGTTTAGTAGTTATCAAATTAAGTTCCAAACAAATTAGAACCTACGTACCCATGCTGATATTTAGAAGTATTAGGCAGCTTCTAAACTTTACCAAAGTGAGCACTTTCGTGCCCATATCTGCAGGGTTGTATTATGAATGTACTTTTTCAAATTAATCACATCTTAAGATACGACATTTTAAAGAAAATGCAATCTAATATCTATATGTTTAGTGTGTTCATGAAATACAGAGTTTTTACATAGATGAATAGCAAATTGATTATTAGAGTATATAGTCACTTTATCATTTTAAATACCAAGTTCACTAAGTAAATATTTAAACCATAAAGCTTCTTTAAAGGTTTTGGTGGCAGTTATATACTCAGATTCCATAGTGGAAAGAGCAACAAAGTGTTGGAGTTAAGATTTTCAACTAACACAAGAATCACATAGAAGGAACACATAAGAGGAAGTATGTTTCCTATTATCTATATCTTCACTACAATTAGCATTAGTAAAATCTTTAAGTTTCACACCATTAGAAACAGTTTTATAAACTAATTACACATTATATGTACTCTCCAAATAATTGAAGAACCACTTCAAAGTTTCCTAATGAGTAGGACTTGGATCAGACATGTACTTACTCAAGATGCTAACAACAAAAGTCAAGTCTGGTTTACAGCATAACATCAAATACATTATAGAGCCAATCACATTCGAACAAGGAATTTTACTCATACATGTCATTTCTTCTTTATTAGCAAGTGTTTTTCTTTAGACAAACTAAAATCATTTTCAAGAAGCACAGAAGTAGATTTACAATTAATCATCCCAAACTTCTCCAATACTTTAAGCACATAGAGTTTAATGCATATATAAGCAAAAATTAGACATATCTCTATTTATTTTCATGTCAAGTATCCTTTTAGCATGTCCAAGATCTTTGATATCAAATTCTTTACTTAATTCACTTTTAATCTTTTTTACCACTATCATGTCAGGACCAATCAGTATCATCCATATCGAGTAACAAATACACAAAATCATTTGGGCTGTGGTGCTGGGAATATAAGTAATGATCAAATTCGCTCCTACTGAAATCAGTAGAAAGAATGTATAAATCAAACTTCCTGTACCACTGTTTACGTAGTTGTTTTAAACTATAGAGTTTTTTTTTTTTTTTAGAAAATACACATGATCAGTTTTTTTTTATCTTCAAAATCTTTGGGTTGATAAATGAAAATCTTTTCATCAAGGTCACCATGCAAAAAAAAAAATTGTTTTCACATCAAGTTGTTCAAATTCCTTGTTATAATGAACAATAAATGCAAGCATGACTCTAATAACGGTATACTTAACAATAGGCAAAAAATCTCATTAAAATTTATCCCTTCCTTCGATGTGCATCATTTGACTACCAACATGGCATTATTTGTGACAGACTCACTCTTAGTAGTTCCATTTTCACTTTGTAAACCCATTTAACCCCCCCTCGACAATGGATTTATCATTAGGTTTAGGCACTAATTCCCAAGTTTTATTCTTATTGAAAGAATTTATCTTGTTTTTCGTGACACTTATCAATTTCTTACATTATTCTCTTCATAGCCTTCTCATAGATATTGGCTTCTTATCAACTAGTTTTTGATAACGGCATAGACTATAATGTAGTCAAACATCCTTTGAGGTTTCCTACGTGATCTTCTCTTTCTATCTCTAGCTAATTAGCAGTCAACAAGAGGGTTATCGTCAATAGGATGTTCTCAATCCACATCATCTTCTTTTTCTATTCTATGTCTTACTGATTTTGCCGTAGATTATTCTTCACCTCACTCAGGGTGATACAGATAAAAATGTCCACTCTCTTCGCCTCAAATCTAGACTCATCCCTAGTGATCTATTGCTGTTTTTCAATCTCTAAGCAAGGCATCTCTTACTCATTAAGGTGAAGTCCCTACTAATGATTATTTTCACACTCTTTTGGCTTCCATCATACAAGCTATACCTAGGGATGGCAAAAAAACTTGCCTACTCGGGCTCAACCCAGAAAAAGTCCAAGCCGGGCATGACTCAGGCTCGGGTCAAGCCCCATTTTGGAGTATCGGCCCGAGACCGGGCCGGCTCATACGAGCTGCCCATTTAAAAAAAATTAAAAACATAACTTTTGCAGCTGTAGTTACCTGTCAGGCAATTAAAAAAAAATAAAATCGAGTCGACTCGGCCCGCTAAGGCTCAAGCCGAAAACTCGAGCCGAGTCTCATTTTTTTTTTTTGCCGAGCTTTTGCTCGACTCCACTCGACTTGAGACGAGCCCGAGCTTCGAGTTTCGGCTCGATTCGTTGGTATAACTACCTATACTCGTTGACTCCCTCAGAATAGTCTAGAAAAACACATATTTTCTAGTACTAGGTTCAAGTTTTTCCTCACTTTGATAAGAAAAACAGGACAATCAAAAGTTTTAAGTATAAAATAATCAACACATTTACCATGTCACCTTTCATGAGGGGCACGGCATGTTAGTCATATAGCATGCAGTCAGCTTTACCCTAAAAAGATTTAGGCACACCGAACTCAACATCATACATTTAACTTTATCAAGCAAAGTATTAATCATCCTTTCAACAACTCCGTCTGCTGAGAGTGTAAGGCATAGTCTTATGTCTAGTAATGCCACAATCATTACACAAATTATCAAAATCAACATTGCAAAATTGAAGACCATTATCATTTTTCAAATATTTCACCTTTCTACTTGTCTAGTTCTCCACCTGAACTTTCCAACTTTCAAATTTTGTAAAAGTTTTAGATTTATCTTTTAATAGATAAATCTACACACGTATGTAGAAATCATCAATAAGAAATAAGAAATATTTGTTACCATCAAAAGTGTGATTGCTCACACATGGCCCCACATATCAGTATGAACGTTTTCTAAGACTCGAGATGCTTTATGTGTGTTAGATGAAAATGACATCCTACGATATTCTCCAATCATACAATGATCTCAAAATGTATGTTGGACACCTCATTCTTACCAAAAACACACTTATCTTTAAGGAACTTAAGTCCCTTATCACTAATATGAGTGGACTATTGTGCCACTTACGTGGGTGGTCAATGTAAATAGAAGTAATAGTGAAATTTATACCACAATTTAAGTTCATCCCCAAACATCTTAATCATGCCATTACCCAACCCACTAGCAACACGTACTCTCTCCTACAGAAATCAATTTCATGCCTATATGTGGAATGTACTTAACATTCCTCAATGTATCCATAAAGCCATTATCAAATTTAACAGTCACATCACTAACACCAATAATGTTATATGAGACTCACCCTAAGCAACATGTCTATGATTAGATTCGTGCAAATGATCAAATAAATGTTTATTAGATATGATACGAAAACATGCATTGAAGACAAGAATCCATTCAGTAATATGAGAGTTCATAGACAAGTTAATTTGATCAGGCTCAAAATTTAGAAGCATGTATATCTCACCAGGCTTGTTTTTGGGTGTCATTACATTTGCCTCACCTTGGTCTTCCCTTCTACGATTTCTCTGTTTGTTTTTCTCCTTATAGCAGTCATTAATGAAGTGTCCTAATTGCCCACAACTATAACATTTCCTCCTTTTTTGCCTTCTCATATGCCTTAGACCAACTTCTACCCTTCCTT
The DNA here is from genome assembly GCA_903798385.1 of Fraxinus cuspidata. NCBI lineage: Eukaryota > Viridiplantae > Streptophyta > Magnoliopsida > Lamiales > Oleaceae > Fraxinus > Fraxinus cuspidata. The sequence continues at coordinate 17,129 of CAIGRP010000585.1, forward strand.
TTGCCACCACTGTTTTTCCCACTTCTACATCCACCGCTCGACTAAGGACTCCCCTCATTAGGTAAATCTGTCAACTTTTTCTCTCAACTCTCTCAACTCTTATCTCCCTCTCCTTGCTTATTAGGAATCAATGACAATATCGGGTGTAAGTGTCTCCCTAATATATATATAAAGAAGTCAAAAATCCTAAAGGCCTCAATGTACACCATCCTAGATTTCTAGTGTTTCACGAGATTCGTGATCTCAAGTAAAGGTATGGTTGAATGGATAAAGTTTATGTGATAATTCTAACATTATAACAAACGCAACAAAAAATGAATCACAAAACAGTCAAATAACCAAACAATGATGATATAACCAAATGGCTTTGATACTAGTTTGTAATGTTTTACCTTGCAAACCCATAAATAATCATTATTTAAACCAACCAAATGGATGAATTGAAATTTCCAAATAAGCTCTGCAATAGTGGTGTAATTAGGGGCTCTGCTTGATAGCCTTCTCCACAAAGGTAACACCACAAACATAAGTAAAGACCAAGTCTAAAACAACCAACAAAGACTCCACAAAAGAATTAATGAAAAGCTTCACAAAAGAGCAAGAAATCAATCAGAAGAAACGAAACAAAGACACGATTTTGGATAAGGCAAAGAGGGCAGCCATGTGTTCACAAAAGGGCGGAGGAAAGTCGTGTTTGTAGCGTCTAATTAGGTCAAAGAATGAGTCCCTGAAATAACACACAATTAGGTTACACTAAGTAATTGGGTCAACTTAGAATAAACCACTGAGCAACTAGATCGAGCCCGTTTAACCTCCAAGCGATTTATTTAATGGTCTTTAGTGTATCTTTGCAATTTGGCTACCTAATTTGTGGAGACGAACTATATAATTGGGGAAAATCACTTTTAACTAAGAAAAAAAAATAATTTACGAAATACTACACACTAATTTATATACCGTAAATACTATACATTGTAACAAATTAAACTAAAGTTACAAACAGCTTGAATATCTCTATTTTTTTTTTTTGTAACTGAAACATGGTAATAGCCACGAATTTGCATATAATTAAATGCATCCCTTAATTAATCGCTTCATTTTAAAAATCATGAAAATTCAAACTTCCTACACAGATTGATTATTTGCAAGGTCAGGACTTCAAAAGATATATTTTGACATGATTTTTGTAATTCTTAATATAAAAACACATCCTATGTTTTTTAATAAAACTACGAAAAATTAATAATTTTCTACCGTCGTCTTCCCTTGTAATTTTGGTGCACAGTATCCGACCTCCATCTAATCAATCGGATCACTGTGTAGATATTTTAGAGTGTTGAGTTAAATGTATACAATTGTAATTACATGATTGCTCTTATCTTCATCTTCAATTTGCCACATAACGTGAAATACTAGAGCATTGGATTACACATTAGGTCACAATTGAGTCATGTTAATTATCAAAAACTTAATTGTGCCTACTACGTGCGAACAAAAGTCAAAAATTTGAAACTACATCAACAAGCTAAGTACTACATCATCCAAGGTTTCACATTAATGATTTAGACAAGAAATGAATAAAATGAAAACCCTAAATCTGATTTATTTTTCCATAATATATAAAATATATTTAAGCAATTTGTCACCTAGGATTCAGCGATGTGTCCCTGTTAAAGTTTTATTTTTTTGTCAAAACAAGAAATAAAATAAAATAAAAGATAAGGATTAAGGGACAATCAATTTCAAATCTTCGTACTTAATATTTATTTAAGATTACTAGTTTTTTAAAATATATTAGTTGAAGCAAAATTTTACCAAATTAACATCTTTTGCCTAAATTAATTTATTTAGAATATTATGAATGTTGTATGTACGTAATTCATGCAGGAATTGACCGGCTCAATGGAAGGATAATATTTGGCCAAATTATTTACACACGTGATGGTAAATATGTAACAATTGTAAAGTTTTCCATTAGATGAACATTGAATTGGTCCAAAGAAAAACTTGATGTTTGACCGGATTTGTTGTCAATATTTGATTACTACACAAAGAGTGCAATTTATAAGTTGGTATTTCTGTTCAAAGGCTAAATATCAATGTTGTGATCGATTTTTTATGAAGTGGTTCATCATTATTTGAAATTATTAATTGTTTAATACGAATTTTCATGTGAACATGTCAATTAGATTTAAGTTTTGTATTCGGTTAATCCATCTACTTCTACAATATCTGTCAACATCAATTCAATTCATGTGCTTGAACCAAATTTAAGAGCTGGAAATAGATCGTTTATATTGTTCTTGGTGGCATGGATTTAGACATTCCATTAATGACTGAACAATCCATACTCTTATGGATAAGAGTACCGCTAATAAAACGAAATTCGAATTAGCAGGATCGTTTAAAAAGCATGAGTTTTATGTTCATGAAGTGTGGAATTCCAGTAACACTCGGAGGCTCTAAGGTAGCTACTGTCAAGGAGTTCTTGAAAAAATTGAAAAAAGCTTTGCAAAACGCTTTGAAAAACTACCATGCTTTTTGGAAACTTTAGTTTCACTAAAATGTCATGGTAAAGAAAACATAAGGAAGTACATCATGGAGATGTTTCATTTTGTTTCAAAGCTAAAAGCATTAAAGTTTGAGTTGTCTGATGACTTGCTCGTGCATTTAGTTTTAATTTCTATTATTACACAGTTCGACTAAAAAGTCAGTTACAACTGTCAAAATGAGAAGTGGACTCTTGATGAGGTCATTTAATATTGTGTGTAATAAGAAGAAAGTCTAAAGCAAGAAAGAGCTTAAAGTTCTCACTTGGAAAGTCCCTCTAAGGATAAGTTAAAGAATATGGAAGCTGCATCTCATTCAGTTTAAAAGAACTGATAAAAGCTTGAAAATAATTAATCATCTAGCTGTTACTTTTGTGAAAATTTGGAATACATAAAGAGAGACTGTACTAAATATCACGTTTAGCGTGTAAAAAAAGTACACTTCTAATTTTGGTTTGTTTTGAGGTTAATTTAAATTCAATACCAACACACATTTGGTGTATAAATTTCGATGCAACTACTTAATTAAGTGTGTCTATATAGGGTTGTTTGAACTGTCAAAGTTAATTGATGCTGAAAGATTCATATTTATTGGGCAATAACAAATCACTTAAAGTTGAGGTTATAAAGACTTTTAGGTTATTATTAAAGACTAATTATGATTTGAATATGAAAGAGGTATTTGCGGAACTATTTTTAGACGGAAATTGGTTTCTATTTTTATATTGGACAAATTTAATTACTCTTATTCAATTGAAAATAATCGGATTGATCTTTTTATTAATTCAAATATTGTGGGTACTAGTTCTTTATCCGATTACGATAATCTATATATGTTTAATAAGATTTCCTCTTATAAAAAACATTGCATGTCGCATGGTATTAAACATAAATTAATCAATGAGAATTTTGCTTCGTTATGGCACAAACAATTCGATAATATCTCTCAAAAGAGAATGGAAAATTTTGTGTCAGAAGGAATTATTGATTTCCTAAATTTTTCAGACGTAAATGTTCATGTTAATTACAATAAGGGAAAACAAACAAATATAAAGAAATTGGGTGCCAATAGGACTTCGATGTCTTAGAACTAATTCATATGGATATCTGTGGGTCATTCACTTTGACTTCTTAGAATGATCAACAGTCATTTAAGTATGTTCATTCGAAATTTTCTCACTATGGCTATATATCTCACCTATAAGAAATCTCAAATACTGGACATGTTCAAGGCATAGAAGGTCGAGGTTGAAAATCAACTCAACAAAAGAATAAAACATGTCAGATCTGGCCGTGGTGGATAACAGATATGACTAATCAAGAGAACAATGTCAAGGGCCTTCTGCTAAAATTTCTTGAGAAATGTAAAATCATCTCATAGTACACCATGTCAGGGTCCTTTGGGATGAATGGTATTACTGAAAGACGAAGCAAAATAATTAAAGACGTGGTAAGGAGTATAATTAGTGATTTCACCTTACCATAATCTTTCTGGGAAGAAGTACTAAAGACTGCATCTTAAATTCTCAATAAAGTTCCAAGTAAAGCAATAGTTAAGGGGTTACAAATTTCTTAAAAGATCTTACTATTAGGTCAATTTTCGAAATGAAAAATGTCTGCTTCCTTGAAGATGTAGACTTTGCTGAGAAAGATGAGGTTATAATGTTAAGGATTTTGTTTTGGAGAAAGAATATGTATATATTTATTTCGAAATGGTAAATGTTCGATTCCTTGAGGATGTAGAGTTTGCGAGGGGAGATGATGTTATAAGGTTAAAGATTTTGTCTCGGAGGAAGAATATGTATATATTTCTTCTGTTGCAATTGAAAATGATTAAGATCATGGACAAATTCTTGCTCTTGATCTTGTTCAAAAAATAATTTCAGTTCAAGAAAATGTTATAAAATTCACTATACATAATCAAGAGATTGTTTTAGAAAAACAAACTCAACTACCTCAAGAACAAATGATATTAAGGAAATCCACTATAAAAAGGAGAAAGGCAATTCCGGACGACTTTAGAATCTTTCTCCAAGAAAATAAGGATTGCATGGATTGATGGAAGAAGACTGAACAATCAACTTTCATTAAGTTATGCAAAAGAATAATTCTAAAGAGTGGATTGATGCCATGCATAAAGAAATAAATTTTATGAGTAACAATGACGTTTGAGAACTCATCTCATTGCCTGAAGGTGCGAAACTCGTTTGCTCTAACTGAATATATAAAATCAAGAAGGATTCGAATGGTGGTGTGGAGAAATATAAGGCTCATCTTGTTGCAAATGGCTTTAGTCAAAATAAAGGCATTGACATTAGATAGATTTCTATGAAAGACTCGTTTAGGACAATTATGACATTTGTGCTTCATTTTGATCTTAAACTACATCATATGGTTTACAAATTGAAGAAATTTATCTATGGGCTTAAGCTGATTTGCCATAATGGTATAAAAAATTTCATAAAATATTTATCTCATTTAGTTTTAAGTTGAATCCAGTTGATGATTATGTATATCACAAGTTCAATGGGAGTAAGCATATTTTTTTGATATTATATGTCGATGACATATTCTTGCCTACAAGATATAAGTTTATTGCACGAAACCAAGATATTTTTATCATGGAATTTTGAAATGAAAAAACTAGGTGATACTTGTTTTGTATTAAGGATATAGATACACAGTGATCGTTTTCGGTGTATTTTTGGATTATTGGAAAAGAGCTGTATTTATAAGATTTAAAAAAAGGGGATACAGGAATAAAAATCAAGTGATACCCCTACAACTAAGAAAGACAACTTTAGTCTCAATCAATTTCTTAAGGATAAATTTAAAGAAATATAGGAAATCCTCTATGCTTCAGTAGTTATAAGTTTAATGTGTGCTTAAGTTTTTACACATTTGCAAAGAGCATTCATTGTGGGAATGCTAGACAGATATTTAATTAACCTTGTGATGGAAATTTGGAATGCAGCCAATAGGTTATTCGGTATCTATAGAGAACTAAGGATTACATAATTACATTCAGGAAAATAAGACAAATTGAAGATCATTGGATATTCTGATTTTGA
>CAIGRP010000609.1:0-14907 GCA_903798385.1 Fraxinus cuspidata
TTGTAGAGTCTTAAACTAAATTTGATTAATTGAACATTGGGCTTGAGTTGAAAATAAAGTTAGTTAGGCTAAAATTAATTTTTGGACTGAGCTAAATTTTTATCCTTTTTATTTTTACCAAGAATTTTGACTAAGTCTTCCAATTTTTACAAACCAACTTGTTTTGGGATGGGGTAGGGCTGGGCTTAGCCCCCCTCTCCATCCGCCCTTGTGCGTGTGTATTGTTTTTATTATAAATCGATTGTATTTCAAGGCGCGATTATCAATGATGAAATTGCATGTATGCTGAGTTACTATTATCAATTGCAGTGGCATGGAAAGGGGCCGATCCACTCCTAAATTTTGATCAAAATATTTGAAAACGTGAATCATGATTTGCACCTCGTTATGGACATTTTGTGGGTTTCATGTAAGAAGTAACATAATACCGTGATGCAACAAAGAATTTATCCAATTTCAAACTTTAATCCTTATATTACAATAAATTAACTCGTGATTAGAGTTTAAATTAATGTTAAATAGGTTTCTATAATTATATATTAAGTTTATAAAAAAGAAATTATAATTTTTGCACTGCAATTCCACATTGTTTGTCCTTTTTCAAAAACAGTGTTTGCAAATGTGTCATGTTGCATTTTGTTTCCTGCGTAACCTATTTTTTACATACAGTGACGGATTGTGCCAAATCAGAAATAATTAGTTCAAGTTGGTAAGATTGGATTCTTTTATCCAAAAAAAAAAATCATCTTTATAGTTCTTCTAAGTATTTAACGCATGTTTAGCCCTCATTATTCCACATTATAACGAAATGAATAATAATTTTTTGGAGAATGTATAATTAAGAAGGACGGAAATTTTTTTTATTTAGTTTCTTGAAAAGACAAGTCATGAATCCCGCAAAGGCAGGAAGAAAATGAGAGACAAAAATGATTGGATGGTCTGTGTAAAATCCATCTTATCAGGAATAACAAGAATCTCATAAATTTGTTAAAAACTAAACAAATCTCATTACAACAAAATTCTCAAAGACATTTGGGGAGGAAAAAAATAAATTCTTAGGACCTCTTTGAGGTCCCAAGATCAATTGTATTCAAAGAGGTGGTTGGTTTTGGGTTTTGAATATTAATTCAAAACCAGTAAGAAATTATGAGTCAAAAGGGGAACAATGGAGATAAAAAGGAAGAAATGGTTGCTGTGGCAATTGACAAGGACAAAGGGAGCCAAGCAGCATTGAAATGGGCTGTTGATAATCTTCTCAGCAAGGGTAAACGCGTTGCCCTTCTCCATGTCAAACAGAAGACATCTGTTGCCACTGCATGTAATCTTCTCTCTCTCTCTCTCTCTTTTTCTTTTAAATTAGTAATCGATCATTGTCTAACTTGATCGTGTCGGGTCCATTAGGGTGATTTGAGATGGATTTGTTACATTCTCAATGCGTTATCCATATTTGTTCATGCAAGAAGATTTGAAACCCAATCAAGAAGAACTGTCAATGTATCATTAGCATGTTAAGATTGGAGATAAACTCCAAAAATGAACATTACATTTGTGTACACGTCTGAAATTTTATTCATCGACAAAAAATAAGATTGGGATAGGAAACGTACGACCCTTGCTCTATTTCTTTGGTCTGAAAATAGCGGGGTGAGAAAGCTTTGCTTTCTATAAATCTCTCATACTTAAATTTTTTGCTGGGTGGGTGCGGTGGGGGTGGGGATTTGGAGCCTAATGTAACATCAAGGCTTGTGAAAATTCAAAATGTGAGTTCTGTATCTACATGATGGACTATGCATTTGATAATCAATTGTTGAAAATACTTTTCTGCATGATCTGCCACTGCATTGGATGTATTGAACTTGCACTTCGAAATTTACACAGAAATATCTCCCTTAAATCTCATGGACGTTATCTCTGATTTTGCTTGTGGTTTCAGTGGGAAGTCAAGCTTCTTTCTGTGACAATGAATATAAAGGTCCAACCGACAGTATAACCAAGGAGATGTTTCTTCCCTTTCGTTGCTTTTGCACCCGTAAGAATGTAAGAACTACCGGTTGAACCACTTTATCTTAAAACTTCAGCAGCTAGGGAGAAGAGATTATTTATTTAAATTTAGTAACAAGCCTCTTCAAATGCACAATTTTCTTAAATAGATTGCGATGAAACTTGAACCACCTCATCTACTTTTTTTAGATGGAAACTTTGGCTCAACACTACTTTCCTCAAAGTTTTGCTCTTTAGTGTTATCAATTAAATGTCTAATGCTCCCATCAACCTGTAAAAGAGAAAAAATTAGTCATATGATAGAAGAAATGGATGGATGTCCATGTGTAGTATATGCTGGAGTGGACAAAACTGACCAAAAATAAGAGAGAGAAACGTAAATCGTTTATCAACTACCATGTCCTTTCGTGTTATCTCCAAGGTATCGACCATACCCTTATATTACTAACTTTAAAATTCTTTGTTAAAATGGAAACAGATACGTGTTACTGAAATTGTATTGGAAGATACAGACATAGCAAGGGCCCTTTGTGACTACGTTAAAAACACCTTGCTCGAGACTTTGGTGTTGGGTGCCCCGACAAGGAGTAGCTTTGCGAGGTACATATTTAGTTGTTTCAATTCATTAATATAAATTGGAAATATTACTTATAAATCTTAAACCCAAAGATTCAGGAGTATTGATGTTCCAACCAGTGTTTCCAAGGGGGCACCAGAGTTTTGCAGTGTATATGTAATATCTAAAGGGAAAATATCGTACGTGAGATCTGCCTCCATTGCACTCCCCAACCAACCTCCTCGTACATTGCAGAATCAAACTAGCCTTCCTTTCACTTCAACTGATGCACGTCTATTGCAAAGCAGTACACGAGGTCTGCTTTTGAAGCATGTTTGGTATGCTGTATTTGACATGACTGAATAGAATTTAAAGGAAAAAAAATGGGGTTTAATTTTTATTGATTAGAAAGTTCTTTCCTATCTGTATACGAAACATGTATTTGTAGAGTTATTGTTTTTCACATTCTTATACGGTTTTGACATTACAACGAAAAGCTAAATTGCCCAGGTAATTATGTCGATAAGGCGCCGTTTTCACCTGTAAATGCAATGGATGACAAGGATTCAATCAAGTAAGCTTCTAGTAGATTTTCATAAACAGAAATAATACTGTTATTAACATGGAGTGCATTCTGTTTACAAAGTTATAAAACAACCAGAAAAATGTAGCCTTGAACTCAAGTCAAAAGCATATATATGTGCTTTCATCACAAACATGCTTAATTGTTGTTGATTTAAGTAAAATTGCATTTAAATGGTTATTGTTGGTTGTTTGTAAACAATCGATATGCATGCAAAACAAAGAAAATTTAGAAATAAATAGCATGTTTGGCATACCAGATTGGACAGCACATGACAAGATTAAGGAAGAAGAAGATTTGAGTTTTGCCTGTTGGTTTGTGCAGTGGTTACCTCTTACTGCGTATGTGTTTGGAATGAAAAATAAAAAATGAATAACTTGAAAATACATTTCCTCACAGGTCACCATTTACTAGAGGTAAAGTTTCAAACAGATCATGCAGTGAGCTGTCAGTACCAGATATTGATATATCATTTGTGAGCTCTGGAAGGCCAAGCACAGATCGTACAATCGCCTCATTTGACAGCCAAGAAGCAAATATGGTCCCTCGTCTATCCAACAGCTCTGAAACAGATAGTCGATTAAGTTTTGGATCTCAGTATTCTGGATCCCGATCATCTGACATGACTGGCAGTTTTGGAGTTTTTTCACCCAACTCTCTAGAAAGTGGAAAAATTTCGTGGTCAGGATCTCAAAACCTGGTATGCACATAAAAGTAACAAATAAGAAATTCGTGAAATTAAATTTGTCGATCAAAGAAAGGATATGAAAACATGAAGTTCACTGGTAACATCAGCAATTGTGGAAGTCTCTAGAGCTTCATTGACAACATTGTTAATTATGGGGCCATTCCCCAGTCCAACCACAATGCATAAGATGTCTCTTCATACATATAAATGTTGTTAGCATACATTTTCGGTTTGATATATGTTGGTCATTACAGCAGTCATTTCCTGCTGCAAATGTTAGAATAAATAATAAGCTCTCTCTTGAAAATAAGATATTCCTATAAACTAAAATGGATTCTTGAAAGGTAAAATCAGAGGAAATTCTCGTAACTTTTTCATTTGACGACATTGAATGAAATTCAGAGCCCTCATGTAAATGCATTGTCTCGAGTATGTAGGATGAAGTAGAAGCAGAGATGAGAAGGCTGAAGCAGGAGCTTAAACAGACAATGGAGATGTACAGCTCAGCCTGCAAGGAAGCATTTACAGCAAAACAGAAAGTAAAGCTTGTTTTTTAAGATTGAATTCCTAATGAAGTCACTTATCCTCAAAATAATGAAATAACAAAAGGAATGTTCATAAAATGTATTCATGCCTTGAAAATAAACATAAATTCGATTATAAAATCTTTCATAGGCACTGGAACTCCACCACTGGAAAGTAGAGGAACAGCAGAGACTAGAAGAAGCACAATTGGCTGAGGAAGCAGCATTGGCAATTGCAGAGAAAGAGAAAGCAAAATGCAGGGCTGCTCTTGAGAAAGCTGAAGCAGCTCAGAGGATAGCTGAACTTGAGGCACAGAAAAGAATCAATGCTGAAACGAAAGCGCTCAAAGAATCAGAAGACAGGAGGAAAGTAATCAATAAAATGGTCCACAGTGATTTGAGGTATCGCAAATACTCAATAGAAGAGATTGAAGCGGCAACAGACTACTTCTCAGAATCTCGCAAAATTGGTGAAGGTGGATATGGACCAGTCTACAAGTGTTACCTTGATCATACACAGGTTGCTGTAAAGGTTCTTCGTCCTGATGCTGCCCAAGGAAGATCACAGTTTCAGCAAGAGGTATGATGCTACTAACATTCAATTGAACTTGGAAAGTTACCACCTTCTCTCTTGGTAACACGAGCTTGTGAACTATGGGCCTTTTTTGTATTTGGCATATATATTGCTTAAAATTTCCTGCCTTCTTTCTGAACACCACGATGCAGGTTGAAGTTCTGAGTACCATTCGACATCCCAACATGGTTCTACTCCTTGGAGCATGTCCCGAGTATGGTTGCCTAGTCTACGAATACATGGCCAATGGGAGCTTAGATGATTGTCTCTTCCGACGTGAAAACACTCAAGTGCTTCCATGGCAACTCAGATTCCGAATAGCTGCAGAAATTGGCACTAGCCTGCTTTTCCTCCACCAGGCCAAACCAGAACCTCTAGTACACAGAGATCTGAAACCAGGCAACATTTTGCTTGACAGTAACTTTGTAAGCAAGATCAGCGATGTTGGCCTAGCCAGGCTTGTCCCTCCTAATGTTGCTGACGCTGTTACACAATACCATATGACATCTGCAGCCGGAACTTTCTGTTACATAGACCCTGAATATCAGCAAACTGGAATGCTTGGAATAAAGTCTGATGTTTATTCACTTGGAGTTATGCTTCTTCAAATAATAACAGCCAAGCCACCAATGGGATTAACACATCATGTTGAGAGGGCTATTGAGAAAGGGACCTTTGCTAATACGCTCGATCCAGCAGTTCCTGATTGGCCTGTAGAAGAGGCCTTGAAGTTTGCCAAGCTAGCTCTTAAGTGCACAGAACTGAGACGCAAAGATAGACCAGATCTTGGAAATGTGGTACTTCCTGAACTTAACAGGTTGAAAGCGCTCGCTGAAGAAACAATGCCAAATTTCACAATGAGGAATAGTCCACGGACCACCCCAACAAAGCCAGTGTAGTTCTCAAGTGAGTTGATCATGTAAATAAGCTGCATCATGCTCGAGAAACTAAACAAATCGACAGAATAACTCCATTTTTTATGTTCAATTATATGGGAATTATTATTATTTTTTTGAAAGAGTCATTTTTCCACAATCATAATTGAAAAAGCCTATATATAGTTTTTCGTTTAAAATGCTTTCTTTTGAGCTCAAGAGTCAATTTTAGTCTTATAAAAAATGGCCTTCACCAACCTCTTTCCTTACCCAGAACCCTGAGAGCCCCTCAGCAGGTCCCAAGTAAATGCAAATGGGGGAAGGAAGAGCATGGAAAAAGAGGCAGTAGCAGGGGGATTTTAACAAAAAAAGAAAAAGAATTACTTGTTAGATAATTTTGAAAAAGAATGTTTATTTCATTTTCTCTCTCCAAGGAACAAACATCTATTCCTCTGGCCTCTGTGAATAGCAATGACAAACGTATAAAACCAAACAAAATCCTTCAAAATATATAATGCTCGTCCATGAATTTTCATTAATCTGTTTGTCCGTGTCAACTGTGAAATCTAGGAAGAATCGATGACTGCATCCCAACACGAAGTATGTGACTATCTGATTCGGATAAAGACCTTGTTCGATAATCTGTGAACACATAATGAGCTGTTTAACAACTTTTTGCAAGCTACTGATCCTCAGTTATGAAAGCACAAGTAGCCATTAAAGCGCAGGATACAATACTAACAGAAAATTAATAGAGTGGAGATACCAAGCTACTAACATAACTTTTCAGCACATGATCAGACTGAAGTTCAACAAAAAACTCCTCTAGTATTTGTTTCAAAATCTAAGAATCAAACGGATACGTTGTGCCTGTAGTTAGTTACATATTCAGATGTACAAAAGAAGCTGCTTCAGTAATGTGCTTGCAAATTCCTATTTTATTTTCTTGTTACATTATTTCGACGATCAATTGACCCCATGTCTTCCTACTCAACAAGGATTAAGGATATCTACCTACCTTTGTTTTTTATACTTGATCTTGGTCGAGAATAAGTGGTGCTTCTCTTCTTCAGATATAAATTTGGTGACTTTGAACATTTGAAGCCGAGTAATCCTATTTACCGGTTGTGCATTAATCAAGAAGTCCAATATGATCTGGGTGGGTTGTTCATTTTATGAATAGCATTATTCTTTGGGAAGATGAATGTATCTTCAGAGCACGTCCATTTAAGGTCAATGGACAACCCAAGAATTCAATTTGACATAAAAATTCGGGAGGTGTAAGATATAATTACATCCCAAGTGACACATGAAATGCCTTCGTGGTTTATAAACCCGGTGAGTTCTTTTCAAATTGATTGTTATAATTGGTATGCATTCCGGACCTTAGTTGTGGATGGGGCGACCCAAAGAGGGCTACTTTCGGTGCCCTCCCCTTAAAGCCGGTAAGTTCTTTTCAAATTGATTGGTATGCATCCCATCTTAGAGGATCTTAGTTGTGGATGGGCAATCCAAAGATGGCTACTTCCAATAGAACATATCAATGGAGTACTCGATACCCTCCCCTTATAAGTGGATTTCAAATGTGAGTTCTACGAATAGGTGTTTCATTTTTTATTTTTTTTATCCCTTCACCCCAAATCAAAGGATTTTGCATTGACTTTTTCTTAAGCTCTACTAATCGCTCCGAAATTCTCTATCGCACCATGACTAAAACGACGTGTTTGTGTTTTTTCCAATCTTTACTAGTTTTTTTGAATCGCTCTTTTTCACAACATGGCTAGAATGGCTTGTTTGAGTCATTTTACCTTGGATCAAACCTAATTTATGAAATTATTATTTCATTTTAAAGATGTTGAAATTTTATCCTTAACCAATACAAAAAACGGTTATTCGGATTATTTTCAAATGCATTATGTGGAAACAAATTTAATTATGGATTTTGATAATTAGTCAAAGCTCAAAGGAGTCGAAGTTTATAATTTCACATTTTGGCAATACTAGTGGGGTAAACGTGCGTTGCACGTTAATTGGATAATGTTAAAAATAAGCGTGTAACAAAATAAAAAATAAGCCTCAACATACAAATTATATTTACAAACTCTACATACAAATAGAAACCAATTTGAAGATTCTTGCCGGATGCAATTCATTCACAATATGGATTTATGTTTTAAAAAATATATATTATCTTGATTCAACTTTGAGAATAGAAAAAATTGTATTTGAGAACTCTCAATACATTACTTGCAATATTAATCTAATCTGGCAAAATTGTTCACTAATTCAAAAAGGAAAATAACATTTTTACATAGTTCTAATAATTCAATCATGAGATGTTTGAGGAAGTTTTGTAGATTGAGTAAAACATCAAAACAAATGAATATCAGCTCACTAGTGAATATGTTAATAAAAATGATGACATTAACTATTATTAGTACAATGACATTAAAGCACACATGGGCAGCGCCGGGTCTACTTGATCGGTCAAGTCGTAGGTGGAGAGGGTAGCGCTCCTCGTGGGGGCTCAGGGACAACGCCCGAAAGGAATTCTGATTTTCGTGTATGGAATGAAATAGTGTTTTTTAGTGGGGTTAGAAAATGTGATAAGATGCTTTATCATTTTTACATATTGAGATATAGAAAAAAAAAATTTACATACATCTTATTACAATATAATTTTCAATTAGTGCATTGCAACAAATTTACAGTTATAACATAATCCAATTAAAAAAAGAAAGAGAAAAAAGTCTACACACCCTCTTCAACAAATTTTTTTCCCCTTCCCAACATTTTATCATATAGAACGGTGAGTTTTAAGAATCGATGATAGCCATCAATAAAGTGTACATGGTTACCAAAGCTCGACATATTTAGTACAAACATAATGGTGAGTTTTAACAATCAATGATAGACATCAATTAAGTTTACTTGATGCAAGATTTACCGTATGACAACAATAGCAGCACACTTGTAGCACCATGGGTGTACAGCAACAATGTACATCAACCTCCACATATCAGTTGGGACATTTCCATTACTGAGAGGAGTGAGATTTAAGTCACATATAAAACATTGGCTACCAAACTCAAACAAATTATATGATATTTGATTTAAAACAAAAGAATTCAACATTTTCCAAGGAACACCCAAACAAATTATAGCTTCACTGAAATTTCAAATTCAAATTTACCTGGGCACAGAAGTGATGGTATTACACACGGCGCAACACTCATTTGTTGCTCCACTCGGGTACATAAGAAGGATCCTACACCCATTGCAACTCTGCATTCCTGGAACCATTTTAAATTATTACATAAAAAGAAAAACACATCAGTAAAATTAACANAGAAGTGATGGTATTACACACGGCGCAACACTCATTTGTTGCTCCACTCGGGTACATAAGAAGGATCCTACACCCATTGCAACTCTGCATTCCTGGAACCATTTTAAATTATTACATAAAAAGAAAAACACATCAGTAAAATTAACAAGAAATTAAAATTGGAACGAAATCGAAGTTTCCAGAAAAATTAGAATTGTACTCACGAAATATAACTGTAAAATGTGAAGGAACGACGACGAATAATCAATTTTTTGTGGGGTTTTGAAATCGGAATCGGGATGGAAATTGGAATTCTATGGGTGGAAGGTAAATGGCGTTGAGAAAAGGGGGAAATGAGTGAGAAAAATGGAGGATGGGATGGGTTGCGTGAAGAGGAGGAGTAGATGCGTGGGGAAAAAAAAGCATTTTTGACGACGATGGAAAGTCGCGACACGTGGCGCCAAGTTTTTTGCTTCTTTTATATTTTAGTGAAATTATAAAATATAGTTCGAAGAGGCAATATGCAATTCACCCAAGAGTAACTGACTGCAATTTAAAAGTTTTTAACTTTTGTTCGGGCCAAAATCAACATTTATCAGAGTTTGGGGTACCAAACTGTAAACTCTTACATTTTTTTCACCTCTCTTCTTCGGCACGAAAACGTTGTTTTTATTCTCTGCTCCTTACTTTTCCCCTTCCCAATCAAGGTTTTCTTCTGCTAAATTACTCGAATTTTAGTTCGATCGATCGATCCACACAGGACCAAATTATGGACGTGAGCGCAGGCGATCTCAATGCTCCCCACTCGATGGGAACCACTATCATCGGTGTCACCTACAACGGCGGGGTTGTTCTTGGCGCCGACTCTCGAACCAGCACTGGTAAATCCATCGTTTAAATAAGATTTTTTATTAAGTTTTGCATTTTTGTGTTATTTTAAAGTTTTCGATTTTTATTTTGCAGGAATGTATGTGGCGAACAGGGCGTCGGACAAAATCACCAAATTGACTGATAATGTCTACCTGTGTCGCTCTGGCTCGGTACGTATTTATGTAACTGGTCCCTGCTTGTCATACTTATGGGGAAAGGAAATGCCATTGTTAGGTTTAACTGTGAAAAGCGATTAGCGGAAATCTGAAATTTTTTTAAGTGTTTCATTTTTTGTATTCTTGACTAATTTTAGGGATATGCTGCAGTTTGCATTTAAATTAAATTTATATTTAACAAATATTATTTCCTCAGCGTAGAGGGTATGCTTGATAGCGATTTGGGTTTAGATCACTCATAAACATGCTCAAATTGAGAGAAGAGTGCTATTATTTGTGCACCGTGAACACCTGAACAATACATAAAACAATCTATTAAACAATTTAACCTGCCTGGGAGGAACTTCTGGATTAGATTTTAGTGTGTGTGAAAAAGAATACTCTATACAGGAGCTTTAGTTAAAAACTTTATAACAATGATGAAATTATAGTCACCTGAGAGAGTTTAAATAGGCAGCTTGCTTCTAAATTGGCCTGACCTGTCTTGTCCTTTATGAAACTATACCACAATTCTCCCCGCACGCCTACTTTCCTTGATTTTTTCCATCATTAGGACTTCTGGCATCAAATAATTTTAGTGCCCTTCTTTTAGCAATTGTGTATGGTTAAAGGCAGCTAGGAAAATATTTGCCAACTATGTGGCTTCATGGCAGTGAATCAACTCAAATTTCTTGAAGCTTTCAGATTTTACTGGCATAATGAGACAAACAATGGTTTTTTTTAGAAGAGCAGGTTTTAGATTTATTTTTTTTCAAGTCTTGGTGGAAGATATAGAGTTACTTTACCTTGCAAATTTTATCAGAGATAATTCCAGTAGGCATGTAGCCGTAAAGTTAAAAGAGTGAAATCTTAAATAGTGGAGCAAGCAGGAACCAATTAGTTGAACAATCTTTAATGTTTTTCCGAATATTTGTGTGCGTTCGGCTTCTTTTTCTTGAATAACACATTTTACAATGTCACTTTGTCAGGCTGCAGATTCACAGATTGTTTCTGATTATGTCCGCTACTTTCTCCATCAACACACGTAAGAAGATACTCCTCCATTACTATCACTTACTTTACATTAGTCATGCATCCTTTCATTTATAAGACGATACGAAAAATTACTATAAAATAAAGCATGTGACGCGCCTTCAGTTCAGAAAATACATCATAGTTTCTCCTTTCTTATGATGTATCTTCTTTTTAACAACCTTCATGGTGTCAAATTCTTACTCACTTCACAAAGTCTAGTTGAATTATCTTTTCTGTCCTAACTTGCATCCCTTAAAAGAAAGTAATATTTTCTTACACGATAGTTTACTTTCCAAGAGAAATGGTTCCAATTATTATTTTTGGACTAACTTACAGATATTGGTTTTTTGGGTGGAACTGAAATTATATCATGCACTTCAAAGTTGTAATTTTCTGGGAGTGTACTCTTATTATGTTGAAGTCAAATGGTTTACTCAGCAGAGAAATTATTCTAAACTTATGCTTCAGATACATTTACATAAAAAAAAAAAATGGAATTGTGATGGCATGCTTGTTGATGCAGGATACAACTTGGGCAGCCTTCAACCGTCAAGGTTGCTGCAAACCTTGTCAGATTATTGTCTTATAACAACAAGGTTTGTATAATTTTATTATTAAAAAGTCTCAGATCTACATAATCTGCTTTAAACATGTGAAAAATGTCATCCTTATTAGTCAGTTTCATGTCAATGTTGTTAGTCTAACACGTGGAAATTGATTCTGGAAATCTAAATTTAAAGGGGAGAAGTATGACCATGAATTTGAAAAAGATGGAAATATGTCAAAAATATCTGCTGGAAAAATTAAATTTCATTGTGACGAAAGTTTGTTATCTTTTTTATCTTTAGAATTGTAACATAATTGAAACATAAAGGTTACTAGCAGTTCCTTGCACTTCCTATATCAATTTCTAATGTATTTGAAATTATTTTCTTCAGTTCTTTTATTGTCTTTGCTTTTGGCTGAAGTTTTTTTACTGCTTGAAGAATCTGTCTTGCAAGTTATCTTGGGACCCAAAAAGATACAAAATATAGGAAATTATTACAGACTTAATATGTAAGTTTTCAGTTTTCTGAAACTAATGGTTCCTTAATTGCACTCCTTTACTCTCTTGGGAGTTGGGAATTATTTGATGGGAAAAATAAACATACAAATGGTTTATCAGTTATTTTTGTTATATTATGCTTTTTATATGCCTTTTACTCTTATGCCTTTTACTAGGTATGAGGAATGTGTTGGAGGTAGCAGTTTATTATTTATTTACTTATTTATTTTTTTGTGATATCCATAAGTATTCTGACTTTGCAGAATATGCTGCAAACTGGTCTCATTATTGGTGGATGGGACAAATATGAAGGTGGTAAAATATATGGAATACCTCTGGGAGGGACAATCTTGGAGCAACCTTTTGCTATTGGAGGTTTGACCTTCCTATCCTTTTCTTATAAGAGTTACACGATTACTTCATGATTTTTTGACTTTGCCTAGTTTTTTTTTTTTTTTGAAAGTTCTTTCTGTTTAACAAACTCCTATCTGTTTAACAAACAGCAGTGTTGTTCTTTCTCAACTGGTATCGAGCTTGTTGATTTAGCTTACTGGTATATCTCGTTGTTTATAAAATTTTTGGCCCAAGCAAATTTGTCTGTTATTTATTTTCTCTGGATTTTGACAGTGTTATTGTGGAAGTAGTAAACTGGTTTTACAAATCATAATTGCAACTATTGTATCCTTAACCGACTTTGGTAGTTGTAAATTTCAATACGGAGCTTTTAATTGGGTGAGTCTAGTTCTAGAGCACAACCGGGTCTATTTAAACCAACTTAGATGTTGTTTGTAGTGATTAAATATATTCAACACATGTTTCCACATTATTAGTTATGTATGTTCCTATTATCCCAAAATATAACTATATTTAATCACTAAATAGATATTATATGTATACATAAAGTGAAACTTCACAAACTAATTAGAATTGTCTTTCAGGCCTAATTGGTTCCAAACTTGATATTGTCACCCACTTTCTTATCTTCTATGTAGAAACATTTTAAGGATCCTCTTATTGATATTTTGCTGTTGGTTTTGCTTCAAATTAATGGAGTACATTCTGGTACACATTTTCCATTTAGCACCTTAGTTTTCCATCATCTAAAGGCTCACTATTTTGCTTGTCCAATGACCTTATCAGATGCATTTTAAAATATTTTGTGATAACTTGCTATTATTCAAGTTACAGATTAATTGGCAAGTGTTTCAGCTCATGGTTGAGGGTTTCGATTCCTGATAATTGTTCTGTTTCACATTAGGATCTGGCTCCAGCTATTTGTACGGATTCTTTGACCAAGCGTGGAAGGAAGGGATGACCCAAGAGGAAGCTGAGGTTTGTATATCGCGATTTAAATATATATGAACTGTTACTAGTTTTCCTAGTTGTGAAGGTTTAGGAACGTATCCTCTTGAGTACGTATCACAGCCTAATGTTTTGCAACTACTCTGTTCAAGTTCAAACAAGTATATAATTTGTGATTCATGTATGGAGACATTGGTTTGATCTAACTATTCTAGTTGGGAGTGGCTTGTCACTTCCAGAGAACCTCCGCCTGGAATGGGTGCTTTGAAGCACACATAAATTGGTTCACTTCACACTTTTGTGGTTTTCATCGTGAATAAAATCTATCTTGTTTTCATAGATGCTAAGAAAAAATTTGCAAATTATTTTTCTTGTTGGTCTGATATTTCAGTAATTGTTGTCATGTTTACCATGAGTATGGCTGACTGCTAATTTGTTGTCTCTCTGTCCCTGCAGCAATTAGTGGTCAAGGCAGTCTCTCTTGCTATTGCTCGGGATGGTGCTAGTGGTGGTGTTGTTCGGACTGTGACTGTGAGTTAACTTTATTGTATATGCATTATATATGCTCCGACCTGGTGAATCTCCTCCTGATGTTGATGTTGGACAAGAACTTTCAGATCTTTCCTTTTATTCTTGTTGGATTTCTTGTTTTCAATAGCCCCTGCACATGGTTTGATTGACATTGATTAAATTTTTGCTCAACTGTGAAGTAGTCATGTTTGGCTAAGCTTTAAAAGTTTTCTTATAAGTAAATAAGTTGGTTTAAGCTAAGCTAACCCTTATTACCTTTTGAAACCGCAGATTAACTCAGAAGGGGTTACAAGGAAGTTTTACCCATGTGACAAGCTATCACTGTGGCATGAGGAGCTGGAGCCTCAGAACTCACTGTTGGATATTTTGTCGGCAGGTAGTCCTGAGCCAATGGTCAGTTAGATCCAAATTGTTGAACATCAAGTGGTAGTTGTGCACACTGGATTACATGGGATGAACTGTACTATTTTTCTTGGAAATCTTTTGTTCTCTTAAATTGTTTGAGGTTAATTAAATTTCTGTTTCAGCAGTTGAATGGCTCCCATATTTCAAAATATCCCTCTTCTGTGGAGACATTAAAATCGTGTGTACTGATAACGGGGTACTATGGCCCCTCCCTAGGATCGTGGATTCTTTGTTTGAAATGTATTGAAAAGAAATTTGGTGTTTTATGGTATTTCTCCCAACTGTTCTCTTATCTAAATTCAAGAGAAGGGGAAAGTTGATCAATCTCTTTGCTTCTCCCAGTTTCTTTCCAACCAAACGTAAGAGTGGGTTTTACATAATGTTTCATTAACTTTTATATGTTTGCTACGCAATATTTCACTACTACTATAAAAG
>CAIGRP010000610.1:0-17143 GCA_903798385.1 Fraxinus cuspidata
AGCATCAAGTTCGGGGCAGGTGATCGAGCTCGGGGTAAAACGGTTTGTACGATCAATACTGATTATATTTTTTAATTTATTTGAATATTAAATTAAACAATAGATCTGTCATAAATGAAATGTATCAATTATTTATTAAAATTCTTTATATTCAAAGTTGATTGGACCTAGAGCATA
This sequence comes from Fraxinus cuspidata, assembly GCA_903798385.1. Lineage (NCBI taxonomy): Eukaryota > Viridiplantae > Streptophyta > Magnoliopsida > Lamiales > Oleaceae > Fraxinus > Fraxinus cuspidata. The sequence continues at coordinate 178 of CAIGRP010000610.1, forward strand.
ACACGACAGCAGTATGGTGTGGCAAGGGTCCACTGAGATAATTCTATGAGAGGTCAAGAGAAGTAAGAAAAGAGAGTGCACCAATCTTCGAGGGAATGTAGCCTGCGAGATTCTTGTTGGAAAGAGAAATGGAGGTTACCTTTTGGTGGGTGTGACCACAGGTGGTCCCATCCTACTTGCATGGAGTTGAATCTGAATCAGACCAAAAATAGAGAACTTTTTAATGGGTCTTCTGTAATGGCTTCTTTGAGTGCCAAGAGTGAGAGACAGTTTGAATTCAACGAGATGGTTATGGAGAATGTGGAGAAATAAAGAAACATAACTGAAGCAATTATGTAGGGACTCTTCATGGTTTATAGATTGAAAAAATCAATCTCGTAAAAAAAATTAAAAAATCAATGTTTAATGGTTGAGCTGAACTTCAACCAAATTCACCACAATTAACTCACAGAATGCAGATAACTATTTGGGATTTAACAACCAAGTTGTGACTATATTGATTGAACCAAACGTGATTATAATAAAGAAGAAAGAAGGAGGGGGATTACTGAGAATCGAGGAAGAAGAAAGAGGTTCAAAATTTTCTAACAAATTTCCACTTACTTTCCCCCATTCACTCTGTCTGTTTAAGTAGAAGGAAATGTGTTTTGCTAAAAGAAAACATGCACACTTTAACAATTAAAACTAAGTAAAACGGCGTCGTATTTTAATTTTAATTTAAATTTGAAAATCCGTTACTTACAAACAAGGAGCAAATGCAATGTTAGTTCAAAGAATTCCATTTTAAAATCACTTCAATAAATAACGACAAATGATAGCTCAAATGTTAAATGAAAAACTTTGATAAATATGCTAATTAAAAATTAGATTCAACAAATCAAAAATTTTCAATGAGAAGATGAAGAAGAGAGAAATGCAATTTTAGTTCAAAAATCTCCTCAAATATTTTTCTATTTTAATGAATGATTGTAATAAATTACGTATTAAGAGAGAAATGAGAAATTTCGATGAATATGATGATTTTACAAGTTTGATTCAATCAATTAAAATTTTCAATCTGAAGAAGTAGAAATGTTTATACAATGTAAATGCAAAGATCTTCTTCAAAAATATCTCTCTCTTTTAAGATTGATATAAATAAGTTAAGTACAAAGAAAGATGAAAAACTTTGATGAAATAAATGATTCAAAAAGTGTAATTCAACAATCAAAGTTTTTGCTATGAAAAAATAAATAAAATAAATGTAAAAATACAAGTTCAAATAAAATTTTGCACAAATATATTTCAGAATATAGCTTTCTTCTAATTGTTGTAATGAATGCAAAGTGAAGTAGTATGTATAGAGTCAAAATGCCAAAATTTCTGAACAATTGGACAATCCATTCGTACGTCCGCATCTTGAAGCGGACAACCAAATTAGCCGTTGTGCTTCAAAAATCGTAATGGTTAAAAAAATGATCATAGAACGAACTGGACGCCTGCATGGTCAATCGAACGTTCGTTTTGATTTTATTTTTTTTATTGATTTGAAAAATGTAGACTTTTGAATAATGTTTTCACTTTATTTTTCAAGGTAAGTAATGCAGTAAAAAGTTTAAATATCAAGTTGAAATACTTATCTTTTTTGAAGAATAATTTTTTATACAAGTGTTTTTATGAAATATTCTTTTCGTGCCTAAAACTATTTTTGAGCTTTTATCATTCATTGCTAAATATCAAAGTATTAGTAAATTTATATTTGAACTAAGAAGTCTAGTCTTTGATCTTGTTTCGAAGTTTACCTCTTAGACTTCTCGTCTTGATATTTCTTTGATGTCATCTCTCATACTTATGCTCTTGATTTTGACCTTTTATGACGTCTATCTTTTAAGTTCTCGTCTCAAATTATTTGACTTGAACGCTTAACTTCCACTTTGATCTTCATTTCGAGTCCGATTTTTAATGTTTGATTGATTTTAACATCAAACTATCATCACTCAAAATCAATTGTTAGAAACGATATTAATCTTGTTTGTTATGATCAAAACATTGGAAATGAAATCAACCATTGGTCAACAGCTTCTTCTTAAGTAGTGAGACATGGAAAACCTGATGGATATTAGAATAATGGGGCAACCTTAGTTCATAAGCCACCTGCCCAATTCTTCTAATGATCTATAAGGCCCATAGTCCCTAGCAGTTAATTTAGAATTGATCATTGTCACCCCAGATTGGTGTTTGAAAGCCTGAAGTTTCAAATAAATCCCACCTGAAATTTCCTCTCTACCCTATGTTGATCAACATAGAACTTCATTCTTACCCTAGCTTGAGCCAGATGTTCCTTTAATAGTAGATCCATCTAATGCCTCTCTTGTACCAACTCTTCCACTGATGTTACGTTGGTGTGTTGATACGGCCCCAATGCTACCTGTTGTGGCTTAATGCCATATAAGGCTTCAAAGGGACTCATTTTGATGGCGGTATGGTAGGTAGTGTTATACCACCATTCAGCCAACCACTGCTTAGGTTGATGAAAAGTCATACATCTCACGTACATTTATAAGCATTGATTGAGTCTTTCAGCTTGCCCATCAATTTGTGGGTAATGTAGAGCTTAAGTGCAGTTTCGAGCCCATTAATTTGAACGGCCCTTGCCAAAATCCATCGGTGAAATTCTTATCTCTATTTGAGACTACACTTTGAGTCATCCCGTGTAGTTTGTAAATATTCTCCAGGAATGTTTTGGCTACAATAGAAGCTGAGAATGTGTGTGTCAATGCTATGAAATGTCCATACTTAGTGAACATATCCACTACCACTAGTATCAAAGTCTTACCCTTTGAAAATGGTATGGCTCCAAGAGTATTGAGGTTGAGGTAGTGATTGCAACAAGCCAGGATATGGGACATGCTCTCCTTTGCATCTTTGGCAAATGTCGCACTGAAGTGCGTTTCTTTTAATATCCTTAACAATTCTAGGGCAGAAGAAATGTTTAACTCTATAAACACTAGCTTGGATACCTGAATGTCCTCCATTTTGAGATGAGTGGATATTTTGTATCAGCCTAGATCTTATCTGTCCTTCAGACCCTACATACAACTAACTTCTCTTTATACTTGAGTAACCCATTATTATAGCTGTAATCAGTAACCTCCCAAGGGTTAATTAACAGTGCCTCAATCTGTTGATTAGCTGCCTCATCCCATTTATAGCTTTCCATTACCTCCTGTATCCAAGTGGAAATGCCATGTGAAATTGTTGCAGCTTTCATATCTGATTCTTCTCTCCTTGACAGTGCATCAGCCACAACATTATACGTCCCCTTCTTATACTAAATTTCTTAACTAAGCCCAAGTAGTTTAGTTAGCCATTTTTGTTGAAGAAGAATATTGATCCTTTGCTCTAGCAGGTATTTTAAGGACTGATGACAAAATGGTGTCCCTCCAATTAATGCCTCTGTTTCCCTACTGCAGTGACAAACTTAGCAATTCCCTTTCATATATAAACATCCCTAGTTTCTCATTTACTATTGCCCTTGCTCATATAAGTAATAGGTCTCATGCCTTGCATTAAACTTCCCCCATTCCTCCATGGCAATCATCTATCTCAAGAATAAAGGCCTGGTCAAAATCTGGTAATGCAAGTACGGGTGTGTTGCATATGGCTGTCTTCAACTTCTGAAATGCCAATTCAGCTGCATTATCCCAGTTGAAACAATCATTGTTAAAGAGATCAGTTAGGGGTTTAGCTAGAATTCCATATCTTTTTACAAATTTCCTGTAATATCCTGTTAGGCCTAGGAATCCCTTCAATTGCTTCACATTACTAGGCCTAGGCTACTGCTGCATAGCACTCACTTTTTGAGGGTCAACCGATACTCCTATGGCTAATATTATGCTCCACTTTGGATTGCCCAAATAAGCATTTAGACCATTTAGCATACAATGTCTGCTTCCTTAATAACTCCAGTGCAATGGATAAATGTTGACAATGGGATTCCAAACCAGAGCTATATACCAAGATATCATTAAAAAAAACTAGAACAAACTTCCTCGAACACTCTTTTAAAACTTCGTTCATCAAACATTTGAAGGTGATCGGGGTATTGGTGAGTCAAAACGGCCATCACCTTAAATTCATAAAGGCCTTGGTGAGTTTTGAGTGTTGTTTTGTGTATATCTGACTTTACCACTTTGATTTGGTGATATCCAGCCCTCGAGTCAATTTTGGAGAACCACCTTGATCCATACAACTCTTCAATCAGTTCATCAATTAAGGGCATGAGGTATTTATCTTCAATGGTAAGGCTGTTAAGCTGCCTGTAATCTACAGAATCTCCAAGTTCCATCCTTCCTTTTTACTAGAGATACAGGAGAAGCAAAAAGACTACTGCTCTGCTGAATAATTCCAATCTCCAACATTTTTTTTTACCATTTTCTCCATTTCAGTTTTCTGTATATAAGGGCATCTATAAGGCCTTATTTCAAAGGGTCGTGCTCCTTTCAATGAAATCCTATGGTCATTAAACGTGGAGAGTGGCATCCTTCTTGGCTCTATGAATACTTCTGGAAATTGTTCAATAATGTCATGTACAACAGCGGGGGTTTGGTCATTTTCTTCCTCCTTCATTTCTTGTATTTGGGCTACAATACCATAGGGTTGCCTATGGACCCACTGATTCATTTAGTTCCCTTCCATCATAAAAAAATTCCTCGTTCAACTGTTCGCTCCTCAGTTCTACTTTCACATTCGATGACATTTTTTTCTTTCTCGCCAAATGTATTTTTTATTTTTTATTATCCCAATCAATTCTTAAATGAGAATAATCATATATAAGGTGTTTGAAAGATATAATTTCGAAATTAAGAAAATTGTTTTAAAATTTCAAAAATCATATCATAATGAAATTTTATTAATTAAATAGATAATTAAAAATGTTTTATTAATTAAATATATTAATGTTACAATATTATACAATTTATGTCACAGTTACGTACTAGTAACAGTCACAGAACATAACAGTCACAAATCACAAATTCTATAGATCACAACTTATATTTCGATCACAAATTATTAAATTAATTGGTCACGCATTATCAAATTATAAGTCACGATTACAAATTTAGTCACAAACTCACATTTTTTTAGGTTACATATTATTTATTGGTCACAAATTATATATTTTATCGATCGCATATTATTTATTAGTTTCAAATCAACCAATTTATTAGTCACGATCACTCAAATAATTGGTCACAAACAAATTGGTCACAAACACTCTTTATCCCCACCTCAACTAGACCCAACATCAATTCACCATCGACACCAAACGAATGTCGTACCACGTAGAACCACCAACGCCAGAACCATCGCCACCACCACAATTGTCAGCACCAGCACCACCTCATCATCACCGCCACATTAGCACCAACACATAAATACCACCACCATTTGCAAACAACAACAAAAATACCCCAAAAGTCGCTAAGCAACATATCGGAAGAGGAAAAACAATCCTAAAACCACCCAAATACCACCCCCAAAATTAATGTGTTGCGACGCTGTAAGACACTGGTGCGTAGCGACTCTCGCTGATGGTCTTCCGATGGTATTCGATGAGAGAGAGAGAGAGAGAGATTTGGGGTTTGAGAATGAAATTGGTTGGGGGTGGGTTTTATAATATTTTTATTAATATTAAAAGTTGAATTATCACATGATTTTTTAATAAAAAAAAATTAAATCTGATTTTTGAATTTAAAAGTAAAAAAAAATCACGTGTGAGTGTAATTTCTAGTTCTTAAATTTATAATTACTTTCTCATCAAGAAAATTCCCAAATTGAAAAACTCCTTCACAAAATCTCTAAATTGAGCTAGGAATTATGTTTACTCGAGTTTTCGGTTGACACAATCTAACCTTGCTTGTGCTTACTAAAGTGGGATTCGAGATTTAACGAAGATTACTCATATGACAATTAGATTTATAACAAAATAATTAAGTTCAAAATACCAGTTTTTCTTAATTGCCACTTTACTATGCGTAAGGCTAACTTAATTTGTCATGTTTTTCTTAAAAAAAAAATATTTTATTTATTAAGCATATACTTTTATCTACTTAAATACCAAAGATTCGGTTTCATTTTTTGTCGCCATCCATTTATTAAAGACCGTGATGTGTTAGGCTTACAAATATAGGTAGATCCCTTTTTATGCTTAAATTTTTAGATGAAATATTTAATGAATTACATTAACAGCAATATTTACATAGATTGGTGCATTTTATGGTATATATTTTAGTTTTGAATAAATGACTATACATGCAAAGAAAGTGATGGGTCATCCTACGGATCTAAAAAGGATGTTGGGTCGGTCCCCAAACACTACGCCCGCCTATCGAGTCAGTAGACCAAAAGCCCACAACACCGAGTATGCTTCTTCTTCTGTGCTATTTAGTGTGTGCTTGGAAGTTTTGAGGTATTGATTATGAGCACCTTGTAGAGCATCGATTTTGAACATTTATGAACGAACTGATTTTGAGTTATTTTAATAGCGATTTTTAAAATAGTCCAACTTATGTTTGAAAGTTTATTATCCACGTATTCTGAAAGTTTTTTAAAAATATAAAATTATATATGTATATTTCTTAGTGAAATTTTTTATTTATAGTCTCTTGTACGAAATTTTTCACTCATAAGTGATATTTTACTTATATGTATAATTTTTTTACATATAAATTAATATTTAAGTTTAAAAATTAAATAAATTTAAATATTTAATTAAAATTTTAAGTTAGTTTTTTTACTTATAAGTAAACTTTATAAGTTAATTTTGTACTTTTAAATAATTTTAAGTGATTTTTCTACTTATAAATCATTTATTATATTTTATAAGTGAATTTTTGTCTTATTAGTATTTTATTTTATAAACACATTTATTTTTACGTAAAAGTGATTCTTTATCTTATAAATAATTTTTCACTTATGAGTAATTTTTAATTATAATGTAATTTTTTTAGTTAATATATTTTTATTTACAATTTAATTTTGAAAAAAAAATTATGTTAGTTGGAGATAATTATTTTATAAATGATAAAATTAAAAGAAAATATGAGAAACGATCATTCTCCTGAAAGAGTCTTTTGAAGAAACCTGAGAGAAAATCTCTTTATAATCGATGACTTCTTTTGTGTAAAGTCTTTTGTGACAAGACGAGTCTTATACCTCTCCACATCACCCTTCAAATCCATTTTGGTCGTTCAGTGGTATAGTTGGTGGAAGTATCAACCTCAACCTCCCTTTCTGATTTGAATGTATCGGTCAAAATTACACTACACTGATTTTTAGCTATTTTTAAATTGTCCAAAATCAATGCCTAAAAAAATAACAAGTATCAATTTTTTTAACCCTTATAAATGGTGCCATTCAAATTGGGTCAAAATTGATGAAATTTTTTCAATTTTTTATATTTGCACCCCTATTTTCACGTTTTATTGTGGAAAACGTCGTTTTCATCAATTTTTATTGTAAAATGACAAATATACCCTCATGTTTAAATAAAAAAGAGAATAGAAAAGAAAAATAAAAAACAAATTGCAATCATACTCTCAATTTCTTCAAAAAAAAAAAAAACCAAATAAATTTAAAAAATCAAAAAAGAAAAGAAAAATCTATCTTTTTTACTCTCTAAAAAATCATGAATGACCTCTTCGCCGACGCTCTCGATCTCAACCTCCCAATCCGACACGACAACGGTGCCAATCTCTACCCATGCCTTCACCTCCCACCTCTTCACGACCATACACCACAACCACTCCCAGTGCCATCCCTGTTAATAATTCCTTGATCTAAAGTCGCCTCCCGCATCTATAAGAACATCTGCTACTTTCGCGTTAATTACATTTTCTCTAATCGCCCTTTCACTTGGTGAGTGGCTTTTTCTTTACTTATTTCGTCCTTCAAATCAGCCATTTGTAATCGTGGGACGCGCATTTTCGCTTTGTGAGATTTTGGGGGTTTTGGTGGTGTCTATCGTTGTTGAGGTATCCTTTACAAGCGTTGGACCGCTGCTCATATCAGCTTTGCCTATCGGGCTGGCCGTTATTTGTACACATGATACATTCGACGTTCTTGAGGATATGTTCCTAGACATAAGTTGGAGATAAGCTCAGGCAGCTTGCTTCACGAGGCGATTGCAAATGCAGGTATCGAATACTGGGCCTCGAGGATTTGACTGCAATTGAGGGTAAAAGATCCTTTAGTGAAGTATAGCTATGGGAGGCTAGCTTGATTGAAAACAGCTTGAAATCTTTGGAGGGAAATGATGATGATGATGAGACAGAAGCGGAGTTCGTTGTAGTGGTAGATGAGGGTAAGATTAGAGGGGATCACCTCAATTGAGGTTGAGATAGAGTTTCAACGCCAAGTAATAAGGTGATGCCGTCGTTGGGTAGGAGAGAAGGAGAGGGACAAAGGCAAAGAAAAGATGATTTTTCATATTATTTTTTAAAATTTAATTTATTTGTACTTTTCTTAAAAAAAATTGGAATTGTGATTGCAATTTATGTTTTATTTTTCTTTTTGTCTTATTTAAATATGAGTGGATATTTGTCATTTTACAATTTTTAATTGAAAAATTAGATAAAAACATCACAATGAAACGTGAAAATAGACGTAAAATTAAAATTTTGAAACGCAAGACGTTTTGCAAAAGGTTAAATTTAGGAACATTTTGTTAACAAGTCATTTTTCAAATATTTGTCTATTATATATACCCCCTGTTTGAAACCCCCTTTTTCTTTTTGGCCAAAAACTAATTTTCCTACAGTTTTTAGACAACACTCCCTAGTCATTAGATTGTGTCAGAATCCCAATTTCAAGACAACATACCTGTTGTATATTCTTTCCGTTTTTGCCTCCGTTTGTTATAACAATTTCACACCTTTCTCCTTACCTTTTCCACCTACTCTTCTTTGAAAATTTTGAGACAGCTGCGCAGCTCACGCCGAAAAAAAATTCTAGACCATATCAAGGGGGAAAATTAGAAGGCAATTGGAAATCCAGTAGAGAGACATCTACATTTCAGTGTCTACGGAGAAGACCCAACAATTTTTGCACCTGAAAATTCAACTGGTTTTGTGGAGAAAGTTGATTTCTTTTCTCCTCTTCTGTGTTGCCGACTTTGATCTGGTGCGTTCACAACCTATAGATCCGGAGGCGTGCACAAAATTGTCATCGGCTGCCATGGATAATGAATGCTCCCGGTGGCACTGTTTCCCCGACCAAACGGTATGCCATTCTTCATTCGATAATTTTCGACGAGCACACTGTGTCAATTTGCTAAATGTCACTTTCTACACATGGATAGAATTCCAATTTCCAGGATTTAAACTTCCTTTTTCGAATAACCCACCATTTGCACTTCCTCCTTTAACTTATGACGAAAACTGATTTTGCTTTATTATTTATTTTGTTCGCACCTATCTTACTTAACTCTTAACCCTGAGTTTCCCATAGCAGCGGTTCACAAGTGGGAGCATTGACCAGTTGCACTATGCTTCTTCCAAGTCGCGGGCAACCCAAGGCGTGGTGCGTAAGACGGCGAGGTGGAAACAGACAGAGCACAAAGTATTCATCGACACCTGCGAACATGTCATAGCTGAAGGGCATCGATGAGGGAAATGCTTCTCCTCGAAAGGATGGCATCGTATAGCAGACATGTTCAACGCCTCGACGGGGAAGGACTGGACTACATCGCAGATGAAGAACTACTGAAATAAAATGCGAATGGAACACAAACACCTGTTTGAGCTGCTATGACGCACTTGAATTGAGTACCGCTCCGGTACTGGAATAATTCACGCCTCGGACCATTAGTTGGAAGCAAAAAATAAGGTAGTCGTTCACTTCTGTTTGCACCAAATCAGTAATTAACTATTACACAGTAATACATTACACACTGGACTCCATCCAATTGTGGTACTGGGAATAGAAAAGGATCTTCAGCTTCACATTTTCGAGTTGGTATTTGTAGTTGACGACGATTTTGGCTGTGTTTGTATTGATTGAAGAAGATGAACGATAAAAGAATGTATCTCACAATTCTGTGATATATGTGAGAACCAGTAGTATCGTATGTATGTTTTGATTGCCTTCCCAATCTTTCTTAATCCACAGAACCCATAGATACATGTAAATGCACCGTTGATTACTTCTTCACATTCCAACGTTACTTGTCGTCTATCTTATCTATGCAAGAGAACCCAAAGTACGCAAAGTACAGGAACTTCAACTGCAGCGAGATCTATGACACATATGGCAGATTGTTCGGGGACATCGGCGACTCAACCGAGTATGCGTTGTCCCCAACGAAGCTGAGCGTGGTTTCAATTTGGGCACAGATAGCGACAGAGAGTACAGAGGTGACAAGTTCCCCATTAACGCGGAGGCAACAGATTCCAATGGTAGCCCATTCGAAGGTCGAGAACACTCATCCATGAATATATCTGCACACCATAGTGGGGATAAAAGAAAAAGTAAACACAGAATTGGGAAAGAAAAGAAGAAAATGTAAGGTGCTCGAGAGGTTTCTGCTTTCCTTGAGTATTTGGTTAGTGTTGGAACGGATCTTGCTTCTATTGCGCTCGCATCGTAAGGGACGAATGACAATTGGCGAATGCGTTGACGAACTTCTGTCGTCCGGCCATGTGCAGGAAGGTGATCGGCTCCATCTCTTTGCCCTCTGGTCCCTACGGGACAAAGACAATCGTAATTTATATTGTGCTGCCAAGACACCTTCTTTGAGATATAAATTCATCGAGTACTGTTTCGAGCGTGACAATCTGTCCATTAACCGTAATGGGTGAGCGCTCTTTTCGGAAGTTTGTGATGAGTTTTAATGGATTTTCCGGTCCAATCGAACGATTTTATGTGTACTTCACCCGTGTTTAAGTTTCCTTTTATTTGTAACTTCATGTAGCATAGTACCTTCGAATTTGTGTTGTAATATATATTTTCTGTTCGATACCACTAATTTCGCACGTTTTAATGCTTCTCTGAAATATTGCGGTAGTCATAGTGAATGTACCGCATGGAATATATTCCCTACATCCTACTTTGAAAATTCTCGCATGCTTACATAGTTGCTACAGTTCCATATGTTTTCTAAAGTCACATTATTACTCCCACTTTCGTTCCTTAACTTATTCAACATAACACTTTGGACTGCAGGGAATATATTCCTAGCATCTTGAATTTGAAAATTCTCATACTTTTGGTTGAGTGAAACAAAAAAGGACAAATCAATTGTTCAACAAATACTTTTGCTTCACATTATTACTCATGTAGTTTCAGTTCTATAAATTGCAACTGCACGAGAACGACATTATTTCATGACTCCCTACGTAGAGTGCTTCATTCTTTCATAAATGAAGCCTTATTATTGTTCGTAAGGACATCAATTCGCCACAAATATTCGAAATGAATATTTCAACTTTCTACATAATAGAAAGAAGTTCGAAACTGTGTCAGATAATTCAGATTTGTACGCATCTTCAAAAACAGACTGTGACGTTGAATCAATGTCCGATTCAAGTACAAGTTTTGATGAAGATTTGACGCAGTAGTTAGAGGATGACATTAACACCTGGCTTCAGTACTGTAGAATCGACGAGCGAATTGTTCGCGAGTACTTGGCACCTAATAGAGCACGTCAATATTTATTCCCCACAACGCGATGCGGCCACATTTTTATGCTACAAAATTTGCATGTGTTATCCACAAACATGTTTTCAGGAATTTAGGATGTACCCGCCAATGTTTATGTACTTTACGCACATCCTTCGCGACAAATACGACATTTCTAGCAGCACGAACATTGACATATACGAACAAGTGAGAATGTTCTTGTGTATGCTAGCTCACGACAAAGGATATCGGCAAGTCCAAACGCTATTCGGTCATTCGTTGCAGACGATTAGCTATTACTTTAAGACGATCCTGCATGCATGCGTGGCTTTTGCGATGACCATGACTAAACCAGATCCGCTTTACAACGAAGGGTAGCTCACCATCATCCGAATGTGGAACGATATCCCCTATTCCGGGTTATTTTATTAACGTCAAATATGGTACAACTGTAACTGTACCGATGATTGCACGTTGTGTTGATAAAGATTATTATTACACGATTGCATTGGTGCGATCGACGGAACCTATGTGCGAGCCGTGCTGCCACGAAATGTAAGAGAAAATTACATTGGAAGAAAGAGGATTCCAACCTAGAATGTACGGCAGCCTGTGATTTCAATCTCTATTTTACCTTCGTGCTTTCTGGAACCACTGGGAACACCCACGATAGACACATCTTGGCCCGTGCTGTACATAGTCAGGAAATCAATTTTCCCCAACCCGCAAAAAGTATATTTTACCTGGTTGACTCTGGTTTCACACATAGACCTGGTTATATGGCTCCATATAAGGGATCTAATATCAGATATCATTTTCAAGAATTCGGCAACGCAAGGGAAAGACATCGCCGCAGGTTCAGAAATGCACGGGAGCGATTCAATTTCCATCACTCTTCATGCCATAATGTTATTGAGCGTGCATTCGGTGTTTGGAAATAGAGATGGAAGATTTTGATCGAATGCCTGCGTACAATATGAGAGCGCAAACAGCTGTCGTTGTGGCCACAATGGGTATACATAACTTCCTTAGGAGAAACGGTAGGCTGGATGAGGCTTTTCGTAGAGCCGAAGAATTAGATGACGACAAAGTCGAAATAGATCTACCGGATGAAGAAGATGAAATTGCCGTCGAGCTAGATGCAATAGTTGAGGAGGACATGCCTTGACAGCAACTACGTGATTACATGGCGCAGGCATTACGTTAGTAGTTGTAGATCGTGCCCGAACTGATTGAGGGCTTAATGTATTCGTTTTAATCGTTATACTTGCAGATGTATGCGAAAGCGTTTATAATTTTCCACGATTTCATTTCCGCTATTTTTCGCCGATTTATGGAGTGAATAACTGAGTTCATGGCGAATACAAGATTTCTTCGTTCAAGCACGTGCTATCTTCATCAAAACAAAAGTAAAGGGTGTGGGGAGTTCGATTCCTGGATGGAGTAGCTGAGTGATGTAATACTCATTTGTGGGTGGAGCAGTTTGGTGATGTAATATCCATGGAGGAAGGCTTTCTTGGGGCCAGGAGTATAAAGGGTGCACGGACCCGGTCAACTTGGGCATATACCGCGATTTACCTCCGCCCATCGCTGAGGGGCCGGTGATGGGTGGTCCAGGATATAATCTAGTATAAGTTGGGAAACCTGGGTANGGGTGTACGGACCGTGGTCAACTTGGGCATATACCGCGATTTACCTCCGCCCATTGCGGAGGGGCCGGTGATGGGTGGTCCAGGATATAATCTAGTATAAGTTGGGAAACCTGGGTATAAAAAAAAAAAAAAAAAAGTAAATTATTCCACCTAACACCATGTTGGAGGGCAATAATGGGAAAAAAAAATTTGTGCAAAAGAAATGTCAATTCAGGGGCTGGCAACATTGTCAGATGGAAGGGATAGTTAAGTACATGGGTCCCACCACTTCAGTCATTAGATTTGCAAAAAAATTGGATGATTTCAAACGGACGCATAAACTGACCCTAAAATTTCATCTTCAAACTGGGTTCGATTTTCTTGATTTCTTTAAATTTCATTGAGCTTATCTTAGAATTTGAAAATTTCTTGTGGGAGGCTCAGAATTGGCTGATAGAGCCCGAATCTAAGTATTGGATGATTTCAGTTGGGTTTTGCGTGAAGTTGCAGGCACGAAGGTTTGAATTCTGGAAAATCGAACTGTATTGAAGTTATAGGACCGGAATCTACTCAATTTTGGTGACTTAGAAGTTGATTATTACGCTATTAAGTGTTTCTTTGAAACCTTCATAATGGAACCAAAAGTTGAAGCAACTGAACTGCAATATAGATCCGGAATTTGCGGGCCCAAACCCGGAGATATCGGGTTCGGATTCTATGATATCCACGCACTAATCCCCGCACCGCCACCGCCGGAGACCGCCAGCTCCTTCACTGCGCTTCTCGAACTTCCAGCACCACAGGCAGTTGAGCTCTTGGTCAACTCTCCGGAAGCAGCCGACGAAGAATTTCCGACAAAACCCAACATCTCTCATTTTCCGCATATATCCTTCGAATATTGCCCTCATCGATCATGCTTCGAAATTTTATGCCTTAGCAATGGCTGATAATTCGCCGGAAAATTGCTCAATGCTGACCGCTTCGATCTCGAAGAAGCTCGATGTTGTCAAGCAAGAGCAAATAGACTCGGATTGGAACCCGAATTGTTCTTCTCCGGTGGTTTCTGACCAGAATCTGAAGTCCAGTAAGCGAAAGGAAAGGGACAAAAAGGTAATTTCATAACCATTAACGACGATTTCTGAAACCCATTTCATGAAATCTGATATCTGTAACGCATTGATTATATAGTTACAAAATCTTTCATATTGTTTGATGAATGGTTTATTTTCAGGTTAAAGAATCGAATAAGACGAGCAAAAGAGTGGTACCAAATGAAACCTCTGAAGACGGCGGAGAGAAGCTGCCATATGTTCACGTCAGAACTCGCCGTGGCCTAGCCATCGATAGCCATAGCTTAGCTGAAAGAGTAAATTATTTTAAGCATATAATCACCAGTTAATCATTTGGCTTAATCTTAATTAGTAATAGTAAATTGTGATTAGCTTTAATATATAGCCCGTGTGGGAGTGATTGTGCCAATTTCACAGTTGATTCTTACTTCAAATCATCAGGGCTCACGTTTGAAATTTGATCCATTTTCCAGCTTTAGAAGATTGAAGATTGTCCATTTTACCCTCATTTATGCATAATGTGTACATTTGATAAGGGCAAACATGGGAATTTTGCCTGTTAAGGCTGTAAATGTCCTCTGCAAATTATCTGAAAATAGACATTTTTAATCAGTAAAAAATGTGCATTTGAATGATATACGGTCCAATTTTTAATCGTCATTAGGTTTTTAGCAGGCCGAGATAGGGGCTTAATTAGGTTATGTTTATATAGGCCAGGAGAGAGAAGATCAATACCCGAATGAAACTATTACAGGAGCTGGTCCCAGGATGTAACAAGGTAACCTGTCTTTTTCTTTTATTTTATAGGAAAGAAACCCCTTGTAAATATTTAGTAGTCTGGTTCTGGGGATCATGTGTGACAATGAAATTTTTTATATTTTGAGTGTGATTAGATATTTTGTTCCTGCTTAAAAGTACGTCTTATTCCTTTTGTTTTCAGCTTTTTGCCCTTTTCTTTGGGTCCTTACCTGTCCCTTATAAGGACATTTTTGTAGCTTAGATAGCAGTATCTTTTTCTTTTCTTGGACCATAATTCTCGCGGCCACCAAAAAATTGGGATCCATAAGTATTAATGGCTTCGTTTTTTTCTCTGATTAGCTTGGTTTTTGCTGCTTAAGATCTTCACATAAGTTTGAACTATGTCTTGATCATATGACCTAAAAGTTTAAGCTAAGCTATCATGCACATTTATTTATCTAAATTTATTTTGCAAAACATGGCTTCTCATGTGCTCTCGAAATTATTTCTTAACTTCCAAGCCCCAATCCGTGTATAGTTCTCAAAAATGGGTGCAAATGGACTTGGACTCATGCCTTTGCCTTGTTCCAATATCATGTTAAACCATCCCATCTAAAAGATTAAGTGATTAGAGATTGGACATATTTATTTATTTGAATTAATGTTTGAGTATGATAGCTATTACATAGGTCTTACTTTCAAATTTAGGTCTGGTTAGTGTAGGTAAAAAAGAATTAAGATATCAATTAATCTAGAAAGTTATATGACAGTCTTCTTCAAGACTAGACATTAAAATATAATTGTTAGGGATGTCTAGATTGTATGCTACATAATTAATGAAAGAAGGAGGAAAGTTTAGGCCCTTGTTTGGTTTAGACAAAAATTAGTTTTTTAGTAGATTTTGATATTAGTTGATGGAATGTGGGGCAGAAAAGTTGTGGCTTCCATAAAATGTGTGATTAAAATTATTTGTTTACTTTGACTTAGATTTTAATCAACTTTTATAGCGGAATCAAACAGGAGATAAATTTGATATGGTTCGAAGCTTTTTGGACCACACTTAGTTAGCAAGTTATTCGCTCTCTGGGTCTTATTTCTACTCATTTTTTATACTATACTACTGTTTTTTTTTTTCTTCGTCGTTGATCGGAAGTGTAAATTTTGGAGTTGACAAGACAATTCAAGACACACTGATTGCCAAGTACAGATGAATTTTTAAAGTTGGGAATTTGAGTGATTTCAAAAGGAACAAACAGTATCAACTAATATAGATGGGACTGGGCGTTGTATGTTATATAAACATAGATTGAGGTTATCTTTCATTAGTTCTTGCTCTTTGTGTTACAAGCAGAAAGAGAAAAGAACCGCTAAAATTACCATGGTTAAATCTTTTCTGAATCATCAATCCTGGCCTTCTAAAATTTATGGAACCTTGTCAATATTAACGTTGTCAGGTGCTGGACTCAAGAAAACAGTAGAAGTAATTGATAAGACTCCTATCAAGCTCTAGGAGGACCCAGAAGAATTGAGAAGTAGTTAATAGTAACAAATTCTATTTGATTTGGTTACAAAATACTTATAAATAGAGAAGAGGTAGAATGTATTAGGGGGGGGGGGGGGGGGGCGCGGGCTTGGATCTTTTAACAATTTGATAAACAATATATTTCATCACTCTTCTCTTCCATAATCCTTCAGCAAAATGATCACATGTAGAACCAACAACAGCCATCATCAAGAACCTATCAAAATGGTATCAGAGCAATTGAGATCTGGGAAATTTCTCTTACAGATTGAGTGGTAGCCTTGGAGGTGAGAATTGATGGAATTCCGATGGAAGTGCAGGAAGGTCTGGGCACACTGAAATCTGAA
>CAIGRP010000625.1:0-19705 GCA_903798385.1 Fraxinus cuspidata
TTGACTTATATTAAAATCTGATTTTAATTTGTACCAAACAAGTTCTTAATATGCTTATCAACAATTGATCTTTTTCATTATAGTGGTACGCATCAATCCTCGATAATGCTCATCAACAATTGATCTTTTTCATTATAGTCGTATGCATCAATCCTTGATGATAGAAATTGTCAAAGTTTGAGAAGTGACTAATTTAGTTTTATAATTTTGACATACGAAGATCATGTCACAATTTACTATAAATTTGGAAATTCTCATTGTTGCACAATGCTCGTGTAAAAATGATACAAACTTAAGGATCAAATGTGATATGTCTTTTGAGCTTGTGTGTTATTATTTGTTCTTTTCTATATTGACTATAAATTTCCTCTTCTACCCACAAATATATTGTTCCCATTTTTTTTTTTAACTTTTCACCTTAGTTGAACAAAAGAAACTAATATAATTGTCTCTCCCCTTTTGTCTTCATGTTCCTCTTATTTGTTTTTGTTGTCTTTTATCTTCCTCCCAAACCTAACACGGCAAGAGAAAAAATTATCTTTATTTGACTTTAATTACTGATTAATTACCATCAAATTCTCCCCCGATTAAGTTCAAATAATTTTTGATATTTAGATGAAATCAATAATCAACCATAACAAATTACTATCTATTGCATAGTACTATTCAACGGTTGCATCACATATATTTGATTAATTAAGACTCAGTAAAATAAATTTAAAAAAAATCTTTATTTCAATATTAAATATGCTTTGAACGTATTGGTTGAATTGAAATTTTCTATTTCCCTTTTCACAATCTTTATTTGGTTGGAGGTTGGAATCTTCTAGGAATTAGATGTATTAGGGGGAGAAAGATTTCGGGAGAAGCTCAATGTTGACTTTTTAGGGCTGCCTACTTGGATTATCTTTTGTATTAAATTCTTTACTCTTGATTAAGATAATAACTTGATTAGATTAGTCTCTCATCATTCTTGCTTTTGCTAAATCTATTTATAAATCATATCAAGAACATTGTTTGAGTGTAAATATATTTGAATATCCTTTTTTCCAAGAATCTATTTATTTTATTAAAGAGGCTGTTTTCTTTGTATTTCAGTTTTGTGTTTTGTGTTTTGAATTCATTTTAAGTTTTGTGTTTTGAGTGTCCATTTTGAGATTGTTGAAAACGTGTTTTTTTTGACATTTTGAAAAATTGTTTTGAAAACACTAAAAACGTGTTTTAAAATTTTTGACTTGATTATAATTGAAAACACTCAAAACGACAAATTTGTCGTTTTGTGTTTTCTTTATAAATTTTTAATTTGTTTTCAAAAGCGCGTTTTCGATATTTTGGAAAATCAAAAACAGAAAACGGTTTGAAAATGGTAAAGAGAACAAACCCTTACTTTTCAAAAAATGAGTGGCGGTCAATCATTCGAATTACGAAATATGTGGTTAAAATTAATGTTTCTACTTAAATTTTTAGGTTAAATTTTTGAACAAAACTTGACGAGAAGTACAAGCTGACAAAAAATTTAATTGTTAACTTTAATTTAAATTAAAAAAGTTTAATTTTAATTATACTAATTGAAAACGTGTTCTTTTTTACATTTTGAAAAATTATTTTGAAAACACTAAAAACGCATTTTAAAATTTTTGACTTGATTATAATTGAAAACACTCAAAACGACAAATTTGTCGTTTTGTGTTTTCTTTATGAATTTTTAACTTGTTTTCAAAAGCGAGTTTTCGAAAATGGGAAAGAGAACGCGTTTTCTATGTTTTGGAAAATCGAAAACAGAAAACGATTTGAAAATGGTAAAGAGAACAAACCCTTACTTTTCAAAAAACGAGTGGCGGTCAATCATTCGAATTACGAAATATGTGATTAAAATTAATGTTTCTACTTAAATTTTTAGGTTAAATTTTTGAACAAAACTTGTCGAGAAGTACAAGCTGACAAAAAATCTAGTTGTTAACTTTAATTTAAATTTAAAAAGTTTAATTTTAATTATACTAAACAGGAGTAAAGGAATGTCTTTTAACTCCCTCCTTTCTTCTCTCAAGACCTACCTAATGATAACTTATCCAACACTTGCTCGTGCATAATTTTGGCTAGTGTTCTAAAAAGTGTTATGGCCAAGCGTGGTGATCAAGCTTTGTTCTGAGTATAAAAAAACGTAAAAAGGTTTCTTTATTATAATATTATTTTAAAATTTTAAATCAATCTAAAAATTATTTAATAATTAAAAAAGCGTTAAAAACGTAAAATGACGCGCTAGGCATGACTAGGCTAAAAAAAAACTAAAATTAAATTAATGAAATAATTAAAAAGCGCACAAAAGTGCGGTGCGAGGCATTTTTGGCCTTCTTCACGCTTAAGTGACGCTTTTTATAATAGAACAACAAAAAAATTATTTATTTCATAACTAAACTTACTTTTTCTTTATAAGTATATCTTGTAAGCTTCAGTTTGTATTTTACATTCATTTTTTGTTTTGTGTTTTGAATGTCATTTTTAGATTATTGAAAATGTATTCTTTTTGACATTTTAAAAAAATTATTTTGAAAACACTCAAAATGCGTTTTGAAAATTTTAACTTGATTATAATTGAAAATATTCAAAAAGACAAAATTATCGTTTTGAGTTTTCTTGGTAAAATTTTAAAATGTGATTGAAAATAAATTTTTACAAAAATATATTTTTTGGAAAGATGAAGCCCAAATAGGGGCCGCCCACGTTTGAGCCTCATCCAATAATTTTTTTTTTTCTAAACTCATTTTCAATCATACATTTTTTCAATAAATTAATTTTAAACGTAAATGTAAAAAAATTTCTTATCTTTTAACCATATATTCATCAAAAATCACTATTACAAAACCAGTCTTACTCAAGAATCGGGGCTCAAACAGTATTTTTCACAACTCTTGTATTCCTAGTACAAGAATTTTTAACTAATTTTCTATACCTAATAAGATTAATAAAATCCAACCATATCAATAATCAATCCTATCAAATAAAATCATATTATAAGTTGTAAAACAAAATGAATATTTGTCTTATCATAATCAATTATTATATGAATAAAGCTCCACAGTGTATTGACCTGTCCCCCTGACCTTGTCATCCATATCTTGTACTTGAAGCAGCTTTCTCAAGAAACTTGAATTCTGTCCCAAGCAATATACAAATTCAAAAGTTGTTCCTATAATTCAATGGTTCCCATTTATGTGTCTTTAAAGTGTATATATTCCCCCCTGAAATTGTTATTGAACATATTCCAATATTCCCAAATAATTAGCCCTAAATCTGCCACACAATCTTCATACAACGAACAATTATTGTGGGGAGGAGGTGTTGGTTTGGCCTCTAGCTGTCAAAATATTATCTTCTCTCGTAAGATAATCTAAATAAATACATTATTAAAAGTCAAATACATTGAAATTCGAGATCTTTATATTCAAGAGTTTAATACTTTTTGATTATCCGATCAAGATTATCATTCACGGTGATTATTGGATAACAATAACATCAACTATGAGAACAAACGTAGTAATGTGGGAGCATGGTTGTCTCCTCTAACAATGGAGTAAAAGGTCATAAAATATATGTAGAATTGATCAAAGTAGTAGTATTGATAGATGACAATTTATCTATGAAAATAGGCCTACAACTTGTCCATCTTCCTTCCGGTTTGTAAACCAGGCTAGAGTCCTCTTTCTCATATTAGAGGATCTCAAATGGTGCCCCAAATTAGATATAAATTATGATTTAGATCTTCAAAGTTTCAAAAAACTCTCTAATTGAGAGATGTAAAGAGCATTTTTGACAGAAAAATATAAAAAAATATATAAATTTTTATCTTTTTAAGATCTATCTTTGAGACCTACAAGAGATAAAAAATTTACCTATTCACTTGCACCCGAATTTTTTAGATTTTCCCATTGAAACAGAGTTTGGATTTAGGTCCACTGCAATGTAAATGGGGATGAACACCTGTTTGGTTTGGATAAAAATTCAATTTAAATTTCAAATCAAAGCTAACGATTAATTTTAACCACACATTTTATGGAACCCACAACTTTTCAATCACACATTTTATTAACTTTTATCAAAATCTACTAAAATTTTGATTTTAATCTGTATGAAACAGACACTGAATTTTACACTATCTTTGAAGTTGCTTTAACTATCGTTAAAACTATTTGCGTTCTTTTCATGAAAACAAAAATATATACTCATGTAATAATTGAAGAGTATGTGAAATATTTAGTCCTTCCTTTTTTATTTGAAGTTAATATGCCTCCATGACGTTAAAAGTTCACTATGAAAAGGAGAGCGCTTTAACAAGAATTTCAAGGTGAGGATCGAAAGAAAAGATCCCTCATTTACATGAGAGAACAATTTAGAGTAAATTTGTAGTCTTAAAACTTGAACTTGGAAAATAAACTTCGAAAAACTTTAAAACTATAAACTATTTCAAAATGATACGAATAATTGTTCAACATAATTTTGCATGGAATTTTGATTAATGATAAAATTAATTGTTGACTTTAACAACTTTTAATTCATGACAAACAAGGGTTAATAGTAAGATCTAAATTTTTTTATTATTTAAAAAATATATAATTAATTTTATCGGGTCGATCCCAATTCGACCATATAGTTTTTGACCTTTTCACTTTTTTCGAATAGATGCCGTCTTCGATCTCTAAAACATTGGGGTATAGGTACAAATAAAAATGTTGGGGGATAGAGACTGACAAAAGGTTGGGACTGTTGAGGAATTTACCCTAACATTATTCCCCCTTCAATTTACCCCCTTTCCCTGCGGGATCGAAAATTATTCCTCGGAGCGAGCAGCCGGAACGGCGAAAGACGGCCTATTTATTTATAGGTACAGTATTTTACTTGCCGTTTTTTTCATAACAATTACATTATTTACTCTTTCGATGTGCCTTCGGTATAAAATCTTGAATACATTTTTTGTGGCAAATTGGGATGAGATTGTTATTATTATTGTTATTCGTTTTGCTAATTTTACATTATCTAGAAAAATAAAAAAGAAGATGATAATTTCAGTCGAAGAATTCTGGAATAAGAGTTTCGTATTTATTTATATTTTTTTTAAGAATAACGCTTTCATAATCCCCTTGCAGAAAAAGATCTATTTATTTTATTTATTTATTATTATTATTATTTTTTTAATATTGTAGCAATGGAGGAAGAAATGTCCAATTCAATCCGTCGCATGTCTACTCGAAGTCGAAAGGTTGCTCCGAAAATGGCTGCCGCCCTAGCCAGCAGTGATAATCGCACTCAGGTCCATCTTATAATTATTCCTTTCATTAATTTTCTCAGTTTAAACCAATTTTGTTTTTTCTTCCATCCAATAATTTTGGAGCTTGCTGTATGTGAATATTCCATGATCATGCCAAAATGTAGGCAATGCTGGCTCGCCTTGAAGCTTTGGAAAATGATAATGCTGGAATGGAGATGGTACAAAATGATGATGACGATGAAGCATCCCTTGATGAAGATGATCAAGGTCAGTTGTGTTTCTTTCCGTGCTTGGGCATTTTGGGGCTTGCATATATGTTTATATAGAAATGAACTTGAGTCCAGCATGCTCTGCACATTCTGTTAATTATGTTTTAAACTTATTGTTACGGGTAAATATAACCTGTATAATACTTACTTTCCAGTGGCCTCATCAGATCTTTGTTAACAGTGGAATTCCAATTTTTTTTAGAACCTCTGAAATGAAATGATTAGTTACTTTTGCATTTACTAAAAGGAACAGCAGTGACTTGGGTCAGTTAGATCTGCTGTAACATGAATGATTTATCATGTTACATTGAGAACGGGTGATAAAGCTTGAAAATCTCGGGTTTCTGTTCTCTGCCCCAGATCACCGCTTCCCTCTTGTTATGGAAGTACTTAAACTTAGTTGTCCATAATCCTTTGTGCATTAGATTTATTGCAAAAATAATTAAGAGAATATCGTTATTGCTTAGTTATGATCTCTATCTTCATCTACTCTCTGTTTGCCTCTCTTTAGCTTGTGTTTTGCTATTTGCTGGTACATCTAGACTACCATCTTGTGTTAATGCATGACATAGCAGTTAAGTAGTGATTTGAGGCACACCTATACGAATTTTGTAAATTTTCTTAAGATGCTAGTTATCCAAGAAGCAATATTTTTTGTTTACCAATCAACTTTTTTAATTTTTGGTTCTGTCATTGTCATGTTTCCAATGTTTTTTTAACCACCTGTTAGGCCTGCTAATTGCCTCCTGCAATCACGTGATTAGCTGCTGGCTTTATATTATCAATAATTGGGCCATTCCGCATCATCATCTTGTCAAATTAGTGATCTTTTTTTCGTAACTTATGCTGCAGTGTATCAAAAGAAGCAATCCAAAAGCACTAAACGTAAAACTCGTCAAGCTAAAGCTCTTGAAGATGCTAAGAAAGCCCCGAGAACATTCCTTGAGCTCTTAAACGAGGTAAAGATTATGAAAGCAAGAGTCTGCTCTCTGTTTTTTTCTCGCTAATGTTAGTTGGCTTGTGTATCCGTTCTGATCGAATGAAGTTGGAATTAGGCAAACCTGGAGTCATTGCCTCCTCACGTGCCATCCTACTTCAGAGCAGCAGTGGGACCTCCAAGCTCTGTCGCTCGACGCCATTTTTGCACAGTTTGTGGGTTTTCTGCAAACTACACATGCATACAATGTGGAATGCGTTTCTGTTCAATCAAGTGCCGGGCTATCCACAATGATACTCGTTGCCTGAAGTTCGTTGCTTGAGGCTCGAAGTGTCTTAAGTTTTGCCGAACTCAGGTAGTGTTAATGGTTTCTTCTTGAGATGTCACAATTCATGTTCAAAAACTCTAGTGATTTCTGAATAGAGAGCAAATTTGACGTTATCATTGGGATTATCTTCTTTATTCTTACACGTTTCTTTGCGGATTATCTTCTTTATTCTTACACGTTTCTTTGCAGGACGCGTCTCAGCAAATAAATCTTCGCTCAATGACGATGCCAATGTCATCCAGTCTTGGTGAATTAATAAAATGCGTGACCACGGACGTGTTACTTGATTTGCTCATTTGACTTTTCCATCTGTTAGTTGAAGGCTGAATTCAAGTAAACTGCCTGATGAGCATGCAACCAGACATGAAGTAAAGTTTATAATTAATCTCACTATCTTGTGGCCAATATTGCATAGAGTCTCATGTCCTGTGCTGTGCATCCACAGCAGAAAACAAAATCGAATTAGAAATCTCACGGATTGGGCATCCTGGCTTAATTGAGTCATGGAAAGCTCATGTTGCTTTTGTGATGGCTGGGAAGCACCTATTCGAATAGGCTAGTTCAAGCTTATAAGAAACTTGCATTGTTCTTGGTTTTATTACGGCGTGGACAAAGGTCCATGTTCCAATCATTATATTATCACTTGTCATCAGACAATCAAAAAGGGAAAAGAAGTTGATTAAGACATGCTTGCTATAAATTGCTCAATATACTTTGACTAGTGGGTAATGTCATATTACTTTTTTTTGCAACTTCACCTTCTAATTCTGCGGCCATTTGTAGATTACTACAGGAAGTATTGTTTTTGCTATTGAAAAAACACCTGCAGTAACAATGAAAACTGTGCGTATGGTCCAACTTATCAGTAACACGGTAGCACCGTGTGCAGTTCTTAATTTTGTTTACATTTATATCTTGCGTATAGTTTTGCACTCCAAATGCACCAATCATGGCCCCTGCCTTTTCCCTGATGCTGCACTCTGCATGTGGCACGTAAACTCTCATTGGGAATAGCTCGGCCGGAAGAACAAATGTGGTACTGTTGTGGCCAAAATTGGCAAGGAAAAATTTCAGCCCATGCAGTGCAGTAAACATCTTTTTGTGATTTTTGGTTTTCTGGTAATCCTGATTTATTCTGATGATAAGCATGAATCTGGACATCATAAAAAGAATCATGTCACAGTAAGATAATGGTTGACATAATTCTTAACATAATATCACGTGGTATCTTATCATTGGACTGTTTAAAACACAGTCAACTTTTACATCTAATCATATTTTGTCAACACTTATTATGTCAAAGCATCAGTCAACATTTAAAAGCAATTAAAAAAAGATTGATTTTAATTATAATTCTCAGTATTAAATTATGAGTCTAAGAAAGCAATTAAAAAATACGCAATTAAGAATAAGGATAGTAACATATATATGAGAAACGTTAGAATCGTGATCTCATCATAGTTATATCTTTTTATTCCATCTTAAGTTCATTCTTAAAATTGTATTCGTCGAATTCACCAATTTAATTAATTTACCTTTCTCGAGTTCAAATAAATTATATTTAGTCGAGTCAATTTACTATGTCTACATATGTCAGAACAAGTTTAAACTAAATGCAATAAATCACCTTTGAATTCATCTCATGACCACGATATTCATATATTTATTTTTTATTCAATTGTTGAATTTTACGTGATCTATATCTATAACTTACCTTTCGATTCATTACAAATTTAAAATTCAATGAAATAGTGGTCAATTATTTCAGAGACAATAAATAATTAAAGTAATTACACATGGTTGGAAAAGAAAAACAAAAAAAAAAAAAAAATTGAGTACATCCCCAAATTTTCAAGGAAGAATTAAGAAAATTGGACAACCGTAGACGCTCTTCAACAATGCACGCTACTTTTTAACACGGTTAAAGCGCACGCTTTTGAGTTCGCGGGATTAAAATGCAAGCAATACTGACGACTTTTAAACCCTATCTTCATCTTCTCCAATCTCCCTGTAAATTAATCTTTTAACTAGTTCTTTCGCCTTCAATTCATTGCAACATAACAGGTGAAAAACAAATAAATTCATAAAAACAAGAATTTAAAGTAGAAAATAATAATGCAAACCATATCTACCTTCAAATTCATCACAGTTTCTCCAACACTATCATCCTCCATTCCAAGAATTTCCATTACACGCCCTTTATTATTCCAGAAACTCTCATCAGGTACCAAATTTTCATCTTCCATTTCCATATCAAGAAAGACCCTTTACCACTCAAAATCGTCAGAAGAAGCAGAGGTATCCGAAGCGGAGGATGAGTGGCTTCAAAGGTTGCCGGAGAAAAAGAAGCCATTGTACTCTCACAGCTTGCCATGCATAGAAGCCTGTTGAGAAGTCTTGGGTTTTACCAGAGTAGAGAAGATAGAGCTGCTTGGTTTGTAGAGAAATCTGATTGGCATGGCCAACTCTTGCTTGATATCACTGATCTTTACATAAGGTTTGGTTGTATTAAGATTGGAGTTTTAGCTTTTTATGGTTAAAATTAGCATTTTTCATGTGACGCTTATGGATATTTTGGTAAGTTTTGTTTTTTTGTTTGAGATCATGTATTATTTGGTTTGTTTAGCGTGTACTACTTTTGTTGCAGTCAAATTTGGCTTCGTTGTTTATCCTCCTTTCTCCTGTAGCAATGCATGTAACAAAGGGTATGATGTATTGCCTAAGTCAGTAGTTGACCATATGATTCTAGATATAGTTGAAACTGGGAAATTTGCGAGTGTAATATTTCTCATTTATACTATGGCGTACCTTAAGAGCTTGTTGAAGAATCTGTTCATAGTCATCGGAGGTCTAGTGTTGATAGATTCTTGTTTGGACAGAAGTGATAGATCTCTGTTTGGACTATAATAGCAGAATTCTAATTCCATTACTTCTTAATCGGTAGAGTCCATTTGGATGAGATAAGGAGTTGGATAATTTTTAATGCACAAAAGTGCAATGTTGTTTGACTGGTTGACTATTTTCCTCTTTCTATTATTATTAGTATTTGAATTCTGGAATCAAGTTTAGGATTAAAATTATATGTTGGAGCAGTATGCTCAGATCATTGGGCATTTGTTTTAACTGGGGAAGAAAACAAAGTGCAATGTTGTTTGACTGGTTAATTATTTTCCTCTTTCTATTATTATTAGTGTTTGGATTCTGGATTCAAGTTTAGAATTAAAATTATATGTTGGAGCAATATGCTCAGATTATTGGGCATTTGTTTTAACTGGGGAAGAAAACAGTGCAGCTTCATGGCAAGAAAATATTTGGTCTTATTTTGTGGAAGGAAAAATTAAGGTAATTGGGTAATAAGTTGGTTGCATGGGAATGGATGATATTGCAATTTGTGAGTTAATGAATTTTGGGGTTTTGGCTCATTGATAGGTGAATATGTTTCACCGTGTGACTCATAATTATATTGTGTTTACTTATCCCATCGATTGTGGGTAACCTGTATTCCATGATATCTATAGCAACTTGAGGGTGCTGTTTTTTAGAGATATATAGATTGAGAGTTTTGAGATCTCTCCATTGTGAACTTCTTGCTGATTTTAATGAAAATTCGCGATGGCAAGCTGAAGTATCTACCATATCCACTATAAACTCTATGTTTGCTTTGTAATTTTTAGATTCCTGCTGCTTATTATTGCACTCATAATAAGGAATAAGGACTTGATTGTTCTAGAGAGCTAAAAAGTATTGGTGGATCCCCACGAAATGAATGGTGAAAAAGTGGGTAGTAATTGTAGGTCCTATGTAATGGATGGTTAAAATTAATTGTTGAATGCGACATCAACTTTTTAGCAGCTTTTGTAGCTTTCCTAAACAAGTTCTTAACATCTTAACTATCTTAGCCTAGGATAGTCCTTGCAACGGTGTTGCAAACTGCTTCAGGAAAAAGCCAAGAGACATCATCTGTTACATGATTTATACTGAGTTACATGTGAGGAACGACTAGCCACAACGTATTTTACGATAAGGAGGAAGAAATGTGAAGTTCTAGGGCATCGTGTTGCCAACTATGCTGGTAATTATTTACGCTTGTTCAATTGCTAAGATGACCTCTGTTATGTGTTGACAACGAACCATATTAGTGTAAGCATCCAACCATTGTATAGAGTTGATTAATGTGGGATGGGTAATGCATATGGCTAATGCAACTTATTCTGAATTCCTTTAGTGAAGTCCGTCATTTTAAAAGATTCAGTTGAAAGACACATTGACCAGAGGCGGTTCTACAATTTTTGTCTCCCAGAACTACTTGAACGTAACAGTAAGATTAAGACGGAGTCTTAAAACATCATCTGTAATTCTATAGATTTTTCTCCAGATTATCTTGATTATCTCTGCACAATTGAAATCTAAGAAAATATACACAGCTTTGTGTGTTCATTCATGTCATGTTTATTTGAAGCCTCAAGTTCTATCCAACACAAGCGACTGATGGAAAGCTACGAAATTCTTTTTGTCCTCCTAGCGTTTTCTTTAATCTTCCTCCAACATAAATCAATTACTTTTCATGTAGATTTTACAGATGCTCTTCCTCTTTTATAGGAACAAATGATCATCTTTTTTATTAGATGAGAATCCAGAAATTTGATTGTTTATAGTGCAAACATTTGTTTGTCTGGAGTTCCTTCGTTGGATATTGTATCTTTCTATTCTGTTAAAGTTTGTGTTTTAGACCATCTTCGCGTCATAATTAGGCTATGAAATTCCAGCGATAAGCCATGTTCAGCATTACACTTTTTGAGTAATACTTTTGAGCGCGTGTTTGGTACGCAGTACTAGAGTGGAGTGGATTTTTGCTTCTTTATATTCCTTAGCAGTGTCGATTGTTATATAATATTATCTACCAAACATACCACGATCTCATTTTGATGGGTCTGTACAAGTAGCATTCATCTTTTGAGAGAGATTGGTCATGTTCTCGTATTCTGCTGCTATATAAGCAGAAGCTTAGTTTCTAAAGATATTTGAGAAATAGAGTTGTGGATGATTTCTTGAAATGAATTATTGGCCTGAATTTAACTATTGATTAGAACACTTCACATTGCAAATCCAACAGATGTAGATCATAGACATACTTGTGAAAGTAAGTTATTGATAGAACTAAAATATCGGTTTTATTAAAATTGAAAAGATGATTAACAATTAAATCAGAAGTAATTCATTTATTTCTCAACTTGCCTGTCCGCTAAAATCTATTTTTCAAGTCCCTATCCTATTTACCAGTTATGTTGTTTGTCATGTATTCTATGGTAAATAAGATTTGAATGTAGACTAATGACAAGTTCCCGCAGTAAATCAACAAAGCCGAAAGTGGTATAATACTGTTTTGATGTTGAAGGGTTCAACTCAATGAGTATGTTTGGAAAGAGCAAACTAAGACGGTCATTTGTAATAAGAAGTCTAGACAACTCTCTGCTTTGATCAAGGTTTCCGACCGTCTTAGAAAGACCAGTAGATGAAGATAAGGGTGTTTCTTTAAGAAAACATCTAAATGGCAGAAGATAATTCCTTCTCTTTCTATATTGACTAGGTTTTGCTGCTTTTAATATGCCAACCTATTGGAATTGTCTCTTGTAAACTTGAATCCGCCGAGTCAATTTCAGAATGTGTACCTTCAAGAAATTATTTTATTATTTCTTGCTTTATATAAATTTTTTTCGTCTGGCTAATTATCTATGCTTTCATCATTTTGTTTGTTAATCTTCAATCGAACGAGCTTCACTTGTTTCTTTTCACATTTTAGTAATTCAAGTTCCTAACAGCTCTTTAGGATTGAATGCAGGTATCTAAAGAGTGGACCAGGAGAGCTCGAGAAAGACGTCGAAAGGAGATTTAGATATGCACTGAGTAGAGAAGATATTGAGAATGCCATACTTGGAGGGCCGTAAGGATGAAGAGTTATTAATCGCTGTTGCTTAAGCCTCCCTGCAGAAAGACTCTACGGCTACCTTTATATTTATTTATCTACTTTTCGCTCACATGGACTGAATATGTATAATGGAAATAATTGTTATTAACATATCAATGACATGATGAAAATACAGGATAGATTCTTAATAAAAAATTTCGTCTTTTTCTTCATGTAGATGCTAGCATCAATCTTTTGGAGCTTGTATTTGCAGCAGTTTCAGTACCTAGTTTCCCCTTCTGTTATCAAAATCGTTATTACCTAAGAGAGTCGAACAAATTCATCAACAATCTCATCTTTGAACTTTAGAAGAGTTTCTCAGTAGGGCTTTTGAAAAGTTAAAAGTTGCTTTTGAGACTAAGAAATTACTGTCAAACATGTTTAGATAATTTTTTAAAAGTATTTTGGTTGACTAAAATAGTTTTTAGAGGAAATTTGCCTAAGAACTTATTTATGAGGCTCTTATACAAGAAAAATAAGTACAAAAATCTTGTCAAACGGCCTTAAGTACTTGATTCTACCATCTTTTACTGCTGAAGAAATGTGTCCAAATGTAACAAAATTAACAAAATTGAGATGTTGAAAGAACTTTTTGCCTGCAATCAATTCGAGAAGTAATTTGGTATTAAAATTTAATCAGGTTTAGAATTGTGGTACTCCACTGTAACACACTGGTAGGAGCCGAAGAAATTAGCCTTGAATAGGAGACACAGTCCCCACCCTGTTTAAGATTTTTTTTTTTTTTTTTTAATCAACAAAGAAATTTCAAACAATGCATCATGTTCAAAAGTAAAAAAAATAAAAGAAATAGGTGATTAAATGGAAATTGGTGCCATCCCTATCCCCACTCGCAGGCTTAGCTCACCCCAGACATGGACCGAGTTATGATTTTTCATGCGACATACTAGCTGACTCCTCAACGTGAAGCGAAAAAAAAAAAATAGTACTTTCAATTGAAAAAAAATAAGAAAAACATACATTTTTTTCAAGCGAGCTAGCCCATTCTCGATTCATCTTGAAATGAGAATGGGCCGACTTGCTTGGTGGGCCGAGCCTAACTCCAAGGGTGCCACACATGCACACCAGAAACGTACGAGGTCACCAGTGTATGGGTAAGCTTCACCGAATTTCTGGTCCAACAGCTTTCAAGTTCTAGGATTAAGGTTCTTAGTGAATTCGAATTTTGGGGATTTTTCAATTTTATCCTAATTTTCAAGACCTAGAGCTGTGACACCAAATTAGGAATTGGCTTTGATACTTGTAATTTTTTTTTTTTTTTTACGTAGGAACCCACATTCGCTATCCGTCAACGGAGGCGCTACCACCCCGAAGGGGCGGAGGAGCTTCTATTTTGGTCCATACAAGTAATTTATGTACATTCTAACTAAAAGTCAAACAATAGAGA
The DNA here is from genome assembly GCA_903798385.1 of Fraxinus cuspidata. Taxonomy (NCBI): domain Eukaryota; kingdom Viridiplantae; phylum Streptophyta; class Magnoliopsida; order Lamiales; family Oleaceae; genus Fraxinus; species Fraxinus cuspidata. Next base: position 14,168 of record CAIGRP010000625.1, read on the forward strand.
ATTCTTGTCGATCAGTCTACTCAAGGACCACCAGGTCTGCCCCATATTGACTCTTGGGGTTAAGTGAAGAAACTGAGAAGCCATGAAAACACCTATAAAGCTCTTGTTACCCCAAAGTTGTGCGATTTCCATCGATTCTCTTTTTAGGACACTGTTAAAAATGCCCAAGCAAATCCGGCATTAGTCCGTACCTGGCGGCCCAGACGAACACCAAGGTGCCTACTGCTCAAACAGTTCTGTGACAACCATGCTTCATGAAATGATAACAAAAAACCAGTATGTCTAAATATAAGTAGTAAACTGCCGTAGTAAAATAGCACAATAACATGCTGAAATAAAATTACAAAGTTTTAAGAATCTAATTTATGGCTTTTTGGCATGCATGTAATGGTACAACGTTATCACCAAAATAATCCCTAAAACAACAAATATGGAGGTACAAGTGGACGGAAATTATGGGCAAAAGAGTTGCTTGTTTCATAATCGACCCTCCGGTATCTATAGAACACCAAGAGATGATGATGCATCAATATGGCCTGTAGCGCATAGGACGCCTAAATCTTGGAACCCTCCTACACATGAGAAGTTTGAAATCAGAATGTCTAATCAAACCACAAATTAAGAAATGTTAATCCAATGGCACAATTTTATTCCAAGTAAAGAACCATGATACTTCCGAAGTAGGTGTATAAAATATTTTCGTCCCCAAAAAGAATTAGAGTAAACAGATATCTTGTCTAATCTGAGTAACAGAAATATTCTTATTTGAACATGCAAAATGACATAATTATTTAGTATCAAAAGCTTCGAGTCCCAAGCCTCAACGTGTAAAAGAATGCCTTTTCTCATCATTCCATTGTTCTGGGTGAAAGCCAAAAAACTAGTACTTACCCATAACCATAGGGAGGGTACACAGGTGGACCAGGCATGAACGGACTTCTTGATCCAAAATAAGGGTTGGGACGTCTTCCTCGAATTTGTTTCATCCCAGGAACATTAGTCCTCTTAGCAGATACCTGCCCAAATTCCCAAATACATCAACATTGTTGTTGCAAAGATTCATATGCCTATCACGTTTTTAAGTTTTTGGATCAATACAAGTTCACAAACCTTCAGCTGACGGCCATGCAACTCGGATTCATTAAGAAGTAAAGCATTTTGCACAGCCTCAGTTTCAACAAACTCTACGTAAGCAAAACCTTTCGGCTGGCCAAACTTATCCGTCAAAATAGTCACCCTATTTACCGTACCACATGACTGAAAATGCTGTTGCACCTCCTCAGGTGTGCAGCCATAGTCCACCTGAGTTTTGAAAGAGCAATTGGTAATGAGATGAACAACCAGAACACATCATACATATGTATACTCCACGTGAATGCTAGCTTATAAGAGGAATTTAGTTAAATTAAGGAAAAATGTCTAATTAAGAGGCAGAATGAGCATTTAACCTTGCAAATTGATTTTGCATATGAGATTACATATAGAGATGTTGGCCATCTTCAAATTCCTTCAAGCTTCACTTAATTTCAAAAACATATTGGTTCTGGCTTACAAAAGTTGGATCATGGCTGATATGTAGAAAGATCTGGTATTGGCTTATATTTTGGTGGTTTGGACAGCAAGGAACTCCAAAATTTTTGAGGAAAGAAAACGCCTGCTTGGATATTTATGAGAGAAGGAAAAGTTTTTTGACTTTTTCTCGGGTTTCTACACTAGGGACTTTAAGGATCTCCCTTTATCTTTTGACTCAATTTCAGAGAGAAAAAAACTGAAAAGATTAGGAATTTTGCAATACATTCCAAGTATCTTTCAACATTTCTCATTCTAGAAAGGAATTTACTACCCCGAGTGTGTTCTTGGTTTGAAGAATATGTTGTACTCTTGATATTGTTTTCAACTTGTTACTTCTTTCATTTTAGGGCAAATTTCAGAAACCTCCCTTGAGGGATACGACAAATACAAAGATAACCCCTCTAGTATTAAATGTTAGAGATACCCCTTGAGATTTATGTTGAGGAACATTTTATTCCCCCTTACACAATTTCTAATGAATTTTTTGAGGGAAAGAACTGTCAAGTACCAAAAATACCCCTTATAACATTAGTTCAATTTTAAAGCTTTTTTCCCTTTTAAATTCATTTTTTTTTCCCTTAAAACTTTTTGAACGCTGAGAGAATAGTATCTTGTATTAACAATTTAATAGCTCCAATCACATTGATTTAATGTTAATTAATTATCTTCTCATTTACAATACATTCTAAAACTTTTGTCAATACATTTCATAAAATTTAGTAATATAGGAGACCCGAACAAGAACACTTCTGTAAATGAAGATACAAGTGAATAAAAATATGAATTTTATCTTTCAATTTAAAAATTCCAAAAATCGTTTGGTTTCTAGTCGTAGATAAACCTCAGGGAGTATCTCCTTAATTTTTAAAACTGAAGAGGTGTCGCTGTATTTGTCATATACCTTAGGGAAGGTTTCTGAAATTTATCCTATATTTTAAGAGATATCTTTCATGTCATTTTAAAAATATGATTATGTTTCTTTTAAAAATATATATTTAAAGTTAACTGCTAGCAATTAGTAGTTCAACACTAGAATATAAATGTTCCACAGTAGGGATTTAGAAAGTTCTGGTGCATCTCTAAATGAAGATAAGCTGAGAAAAGGTCAATTCATGGATAAAGGAAGCCAAAGGAAACAACTTGAAAAAAGGTACCCATTTCTTTTTTTTTTTTAATAATCGTGGGTGTTCGGGCCAGCTTGCGTACACCTCGACTAATCCCATGAGTCCCTGAAATTTACGGCCGGATACTCAACTCTGTGCCCTGAGAGACTCGAACTGGTGACCATTGGGGAACAAACCCAAGGCCTAACCAATTGAGCAACCCCTCAGGGTTAAAAGGTACCCATTTCCAAATCAATAGAACTAGAGAAATATTTATTGTGTTTGATCTTAAAACTTTGAGACCGTCTAGCTAACAAACAGGTGACAACAAGCATGGTTCTTCTTGAAACTAAAGCATTGTAAATAGCCCAGCACAATATTTGCATGCTAGGATGGAATAAAATTAACAGAATTAAGAAGGGGATTGTGAAACTCACATTACCAACATATACTGAACGGGAATCCACCTCCTCCTTTTCTGCCTGAGTCGCAGATGCCTCGGTTAAATCCTCTAACATGCCATAAACAAATTTTACAATTAGTTGTGAGTCGCTAGTTCAATGGCAAAAATCAAATGTAAATAAAAAGCCATGTTATCAAATTAAGAAAGTATGCTCTCTCGCGTGGATTCTATGAACATAACACATTTGTAAATTATGCACACAAAAGTTATGTAACTTGTCGTTTATTTTTCAGTTATTCAATTCGTTTCTGATTTCTTTTGAAGTACAGCTTATATTTCCCTCTTCTGCAAGCAGGTCTGGATCACATTAAATGATGGTATTTATATACCATTATCACAGTCAACTCAGCTTCTATCGCAGATAAGAAATACAGTAATTATTGATTCCATCAAATTTTATAGCTTTAATTTCATAAAGTCAGGATATATTGGACCCATATTAAAAAAATTGATAAACTGAGCAAACATGATTTTAGAATAGCGTGTTCTACATCTTGACGATAAAAATAGAAAAATTATAAATTGGAAAGAAGAAAACTGAGATAAAGTCCCCACAAAACAGAACGTCTAATATAGTTCCTAGCCAAAATGTGGTTACTCTAATCACCTATAGCCGATTATGAGAAAATATGCAATAAGATAAATTTTTCATCCAAGGAACTTCGAAATAAAATTTCCCAGATTATAAAATTATAAAAAGGCTAAACTAAAAAAAAAAATATGTAACCATGTGGAGAAAGAGACGATTTAAGACTTCCAGATTGTGAGGTTCATTGGATATCAATATTTTGCATCGTTTAAATTTACAATTAACCACCAGCTAATGAAATCAAGGAACTTAAACTTTATTCCTGATATAACCGTTTATTCCTTTAGTAGATCTTAGTTTTTAGCTCAAATAATGGCATAACCACCTATATTTGTTCTCAATCAAATTGTATGATTAGCATAAAATACATACTCCACAATGATAAATATAGCTTTGATGAGTCACCTCCAATAAGGAGAGAATTCAAGATTCAATAAGGTCCTCACAATTATTAGTCACTACTAGGGGAAGAAAGGAAACTCCATGCTACTTTTTCTGGAAACTAGTTGATTGAACCTAATAGATGAGGGGTTTTGACATTGCCTATTAAGAATAATCTTTTCTTCCTTAAAGTTTCCCCGCCAAGGCCAAAAATAGCTTATCTGAAGCTTGTCTTATAATCATCACAGGGCATAAATGAGAGATCCCTTGTACGATGGACACTAATAAACTAAAAGAACAAGCTTCTGAGCAAATATTTTTACACGTGTCTTCTTGAGGATAACTATTTCTCAGCAGAGTGGTAAGGAGATGCATTCATCACCATATAAGGGAAAGAAGGTAGACAACAAGTTAAGCAAAAAAAGAAAGATGCATAACCAGAGAAAACTTATTGAAATGAAGTTAAAGAACGCAAATTCATAAAGAAAATCAACATACTTCTGGACGTTGAATGGATGCTGAAGGGCGCTGTAAAAATGAACGCTACTGAGTCTTCATAAAGACTTGGACTCGACTATTTGTTCCATGGAAAAGATTTGCCTTATAAATCAATAGATATTTGGGAAGTAAACGTATGTGTAATGATACCATAATCTGGAATTAATTATCAAAGTGACCAATAGATAAATTACGAAAATGCCGGACAGTAGTCATAAATGGAAAATAGGATGAGTAACCGAAACAGAACAAGTCAAAAGAAGTAGAAATGCATTCACCACTAGAAAAGGTAAGTGGTTGCATTAATAAATCTATATGGATAAACCATGTTAGCTTTTTGAAAAGGTAAATGGTTGGATTAATAAATCAATATGGACAAAGTGTGTTAGAATTGTTACCAGCTTCATCATGTTTATTTGTCTACTTTTACAGAAGGTTTGACCAAAATATAGTCCAATTGGTGGGTTTATGTATATGACAGCTCAGATGAAGTGTAGTATTTTGCAAATATGAGAAGGGTAAAAGATTGCTTCGGTCTGATGTGAAATATAACATTGAATTATTGTAGTTTATATATCGTTCAAGAAATTAATGATGTCCATAATCATCAACCGTTCAATTTCAAAATGTTGTATAATAAACAATCCAACTAAGATTTCAATGTTACCGTAACTCCTCCAGATAAGAGAACTTCAAAATGCAGTATAATAAATAATCCAACTAAGGTTTCAATGTTACCGCACATAAACCCAGTCCATCCCAAATGCATACGAAAAGCATACAATGGAAAGTAAAAAAAAAAATTCCGCCTATATCCATCTCTAACCTCTATCGTCATCCCCAAAGTACATCTCCCATTAAAATCCTTTTACTATTATTGATCTCATCAAACGCCAATACTGTGAAAATTACTTGAATTACGACCGTAACGG